>CM035795.1:5842410-5874910 GCA_020466265.1 Siphamia tubifer
TATTTGTTTTTCTCATTGTATTTGTCCAAATAAACATATCTTTAGTTGAACCAGGCATTAAAATGAACAAGAAATTGAAGAAAAACAAGGGGTGGTCTAATATTTTTTTCTGCAGCTGTAGATAGTGTAAATTTTAAATATTAAGTAAAGTTTATTATCTAAAAAAAATGGAAAAACAATGGAGAAAAAAGTCATTTTTCGAGCAATTATTTCAATAATTGAAGTGTCTCCATTCACTATCATTGATTAAACTGATGAATCAGTGTTGTAGAAGGTAACAGTGTTTCCATGGTAACCAAATATAGAGTTTATATGAGGGCCAGTACTCAGATTTAAGGAAAAATGTGTGTTGCACCCTATGGCTTCAGTCATACAAACAAAAAGGCAGCGCTTCAACATCATAAAAAAGGGGTCTCAAACATGTGGCCAGGGGACCAAAGGCGGCCCACCAATGGTTCCAATGCGGTCCGTGTTATGAAGATCATAATAACCTGTTAAATGACTTTTGTTAAATTAATTTTTTCTTTGTCTGTAAATGATGACAACTTCACATTTTTCGTCATTGTTTTACTGCAAAAAATATGAAATTATGAAAATATTGACATTTACAAAGTATCCAGTAACAATAAAATGTGAAAAACCTGAACAAATGTGAACAACCTGAAATGTTCAAAGAAAATTAGACTAAATTTGAACTATTTTCTGCTTCTGTTACTAAGAGTTTAGTGTCTTTGTAGAACTGATCCATAATAAAACACATGGACTAATGATAAACTGAGGCAGAATATTGTTAAAATTAACCTTATTTTCCTTGTTAAATCTAACTTTTTTTTTGCATTTGGATAATTTGTAAAAGTATTTTCATAATTTAATGGAGTTTTTGGATTGATTGATCCTAAAAATAAAGGTTTACTCTTCTGTTGTGGAGACAGCATTGTCCGGAGCATGGTTTCCATGGCAACCGGCATGTGCGTTTAGTGCATTGAAGTGAGGGTCAGTATCGTACGTATTGGAGTCGATGCTAAAGACACTTTCAGGTGGACGTTCGCCCCGTCACTGCATCTCTTCTCTGTTCTGCTGCTGCTCTGGCTCTTCCTCCCCCTCTTCATCATCCTCATTCTCCACGCTGTTCTCTTCACACTTCTTTCTGCGTCAAGCGTTGGAACGGGGTCGTCCATTGGTTGGGGGTTCGATTCCCGCATTCCCCCATGTATGAATATTTGGTGGTGGTCAGAGGGACCGTAGGCGTGAAATGTCTGCCACACTTCTGTCAGTCTGTCCCAGGACAAGTGGATACATATGTAGTTTACCACCACCAGAGGGAGCATGTGAGAGTGAATAAATTATAGATCACTAATGTAAAGCATTTTGGGTGCCTTGAAAAGCACTATAGAAATCTAATCCATTATTATTATTATTATTATTATTATTATTATTATTATTATTATTATTATTATTATTATTATTATTATTATTATTATTATTATTATTATTATTATTGTTGTTGTTGTTGTTGTTATTATTGTTATTATTATTATTATTATTATTATTATTATTATTATTATTATTATTATTATTATTATTATTATTATTATTGTTATTATTGTTATTATTATTATTATTATTATTATCATTATTATTATTATTATTATTATTATTATTATTATTATTATTATTATTATTATTATTATTATTATTATCATTATTATTATTATTATTATTATTATTATTATTATTATTATTATTATTATTATTAGTAAATAGACCTGCGTTACACCCTGTAATTAGTTCTGAAAAAAAAGAACAGAATATTTCCTGACGTTTTGGATGGAATGCTTCAACGGTCTCTCAGTCTCAGTCTTAATATCATTATTATTATCATTATTTTATTGATCCCTTCCAGGAAATGACTTGGTGACTACAGCAGAAGAGAGCTGCAGTAACAGGCTGTCGTCGTCATTATTTATAGGTTATTATGTTTTCATTTTAGTGGTCCGGCCCATTGGAGATCAAATCAGCCTGAATGTGGAAAATGAAGAAAATGACTTTGAGAGCCCTGGATTAGATATTGGATGAAGCAGACGTGTGATGGGAGTGTTTACGTCTGCACTTTGATAAACCCTGCAGGTCTATAAGGCCTGAGGAGCTGCATGTGTACCTGTGACTCTTCCTCCTCCTCCTCCTCCTCCTCTTCCTTTGAGCAGTGAGAGGTCTGGAGGCTCAGAGGAGTATGTGTTAGCAGATTTATGTCTTTTCCTCTGTGGTGGGAGAGCTGCCTTTAATTACGCTGCTGAGCCTCCTCCAGGGTTGATGTGACCCAGCAGCGTCTGCACTCCTTCTCCCAGGACAAATAGATTGTTTAACTTGTCATGTCTCAGACGCCAGTCGCACGCTCCCTCCAGGACTTTCCTTGTATAGCACCCGCCCGGTTTGACCCCAGCTGGTTGTGAACAGGGTCAAGTACAGCCTGGTTACACACTTTAACCCTTTACCGTTCCACTCACTTTCACCTACATTTAATACTAAAGTCAATCCACTGGTGTTTTTCAACCACTGGTCAAATATGAATGAGTATATGAAGATGAAAAGTGCAACACTAGAGGCAAGGGCCGTTACATGGTGTTTGGACCACAGTTAAACTACAGTTAAACTACAGTTAAACCACAGTTAAACTACATTTATACTACAGTTAAACTACATTTAAACTACATTTAAACTACATTTAAACTACAGTTTAACTACAGTTTAACTACAGTTAAACTACATTTGGGCTACATTTAAACTACAGTTAAACTACAGTTAAACTACATTTAAACTACAGTTAAACTACATTTGGACTACAGTTAAACTACAGTTAAACTACATTTAAACTACAGTTAAACTACATTTAAACTACAGTTTAACTACAGTTTAACTACAGTTAAACTACATTTAAACTACAGTTTAACTACAGTTTAACTACAGTTAAACTACATTTGGGCTACATTTAAACTACAGTTAAACTACATTTGGACTACAGTTAAACTACAGTTAAACTACATTTAAACTACAGTTAAACTACATTTAAACTACAGTTTAACTACAGTTTAACTACAGTTAAATTACATTTAAACTACAGTTTAACTACAGTTTAACTACAGTTAAACTACATTTGGGCTACATTTAAACTACAGTTAAACTACAGTTAAACTACATTTAAACTACATTTAAACTACAGTTAAACTACATTTAAACTACAGTTAAACTACATTTAAACTACAGTTTAACTACAGTTTAACTACAGTTAAACTACATTTGGGCTACATTTAAACTACAGTTAAACTACAGTTTAACTACAGTTAAACTACAGTTAAACTACATTTAAACTACAGTTAAACTACATTTGGGCTACATTTAAACTACAGTTAAACTACAGTTAAACTACAGTTAAACTACAGTTAAACTACATTTAAACTACAGTTAAACTACATTTGGGCTACATTTAAACTACAGTTAAACTACAGTTAAACTACAGTTAAACTACATTTGGGCTACATTTAAACTACAGTTAAACTACATTTGGGCTACATTTAAACTACAGTTAAACTACAGTTAAACTACAGTTAAACTACATTTGGGCTACATTTAAACTACAGTTAAACTACATTTAAACTACAGTTAAACTACATTTGGGCTACATTTAAACTACAGTTAAACTACAGTTAAACTACAGTTAAACTACATTTGGGCTACATTTAAACTACAGTTAAACTACAGTTTAACTACAGTTAAACTACGGTTAAACTACATTTAAACTACAGTTAAACTACATTTGGGCTACATTTAAACTACAGTTAAACTACATTTGGACTACATTTAAACTACATTTAAACTACAGTTAAACTACATTTAAACTACAGTTAAACTACATTTAAACTACATTTGGGCTACATTTAAACTACAGTTAAACTACATTTGGACTACATTTAAACTACAGTTAAACTACATTTAAAATACAGTTAAACTACATTTAAAATACAGTTAAACTACATTTAAACTACATTTGGGCTACATTTAAACTACAGTTAAACTACATTTGGACTACATTTAAACTACAGTTAAACTACATTTAAACTACAGTTAAACTACATTTAAACTACAGTTAAACTACATTTAAACTACATTTAAACTACAGTTAAACTACATTTAAACTACAGTTAAACTACATTTAAAATACAGTTAAACTACATTTAAAATACAGTTAAACTACATTTAAACTACATTTGGGCTACATTTAAACTACAGTTAAACTACATTTGGACTACATTTAAACTACATTTAAACTACAGTTAAACTACATTTAAACTACATTTAAATTACAGTTAAACTACATTTAAACTACAGTTAAACTACATTTGGACTACATTTAAACTACATTTAAACTACAGTTAAACTACATTTAAACTACATTTAAATTACAGTTAAACTACATTTAAACTACAGTTAAACTACAGTTAAACTACATTTAAACTACATTTAAATTACAGTTAAACTACATTTAAACTACAGTTAAACTACATTTAAACTACATTTGGGCTACATTTAAACTACAGTTAAACTACATTTAAACTACAGTTAAACTACATTTAAAATACAGTTAAACTACATTTAAACTACATTTGGGCTACATTTAAACTACAGTTAAACTACATTTGGACTACATTTAAACAACATTTGGACTACATTTAAACTACAGTTAAACTACATTTAAACTACAGTTAAACTACATTTAAACTACAGTTAAACTACATTTAAACTACATTTAAACTACAGTTAAACTACATTTAAACTACAGTTAAACTACATTTAAACTACATTTAAATTACAGTTAAACTACATTTAAACTACAGTTAAACTACATTTAAACTACAGTTAAACTACATTTAAACTACATTTAAATTACAGTTAAACTACATTTAAACTACAGTTAAACTACATTTAAACTACATTTAAACTACATTTAAACTACATTTAAACTACAATTAAACTACAGTTAAACTACATTTAAACCATAGTTAAACTACATTTAAACTACAGTTAAACTACATTTAAACCATAGTTAAACTACATTTAAACTACAGTTAAACTACAGTTAAACTACATTTAAACTACATTTAAACTACAATTAAACTAAAGTTAAACTACAGTTAAACTACATTTGCCCTACATTTAGACCACATTTGTACTAAATATTTTTTGGTTTGGATGTTTTTGTTGGACTATGATGGCGTTTGTTGGCGTATTGTTTGTCTGTGGATAATTGTGGGACATAAAAGGTCAGATCAGGTGTTTGCTGTTATTGTTGGAAGAAATTATTGATCATAGCTGTGGTTATTTGATCTGAAAATATCAGCCAAGGTGTGAGCATATCTGTTGTCAAACTACCTTTGGGCTCTGTGGAGTGGACAGGTTTATTTACAGAGGTGGTCAAAAGTACACCCAATCTGTACTGCAGTACAAGTACTGCTACTGGTGTGAAAAAATACTCTGGTCAAAGTAGAAGTACTGATTCAAGTAAGAAAATAAAAGTAAAAAAGTACAACTTCTCAAAGTAAAAAGTAAAACTGCATTTTTTTTTCTTTCAAAAATATCCACAAATAAAGCCTTCTGATTGATGTCACATTTATCTAGTTTGAAAAAGTAATGAGTCTATTCTGAGAATGTAAAGAGTATAAAGTAGAAATATTTTAGAAAAATCTAAGGAGTAAATGTAAAAAAACTTCCTTGACAGATAAATACTTAAGTAAAGTACAGATACTTAAATAAATTAAGTACTTAGTTACTTCCACCTCTGTGGTTGGAAGCTTAAAGGGTTAATTAAGCGTCTTGAGCTTTAGCAGCACTGGCTGTTTCTACCCGGAGGAAGGAAAACTCCCAGATTGTGTGATCACGCCTTTCACCTTTTTCCAAACAATGTGGAACACTGGTGGAGGCTCAGCGAAAGTGTTGGAAAGGTCAGAAATACTTGAAATTCTCCCTCATTCTTCTCTGTAAAGTCATAAACAACACAACTTATAAATAACAGATGACAAATAGAAATATAGGGCATCTGCAGAGTGTCTAAAATTAATGAGAAAAGTAAATGGTGACACGTTAATCCGATTAGCTCCTGTTATTTATCAGACTGATGCATAAAGGTCAGATATTCATGGAAAGGAATGTTTCAAAGACCAAACCAGAGGGTTTTACTGAGGTGGCATTGGACAGTGACTACAGTTAAACTATACTTAAACTATTTTATTTATAAAGCCCCAAATCACAACTACAGTAATAGATAAAATCCCAAGCATCTCCTGTCCTTAGACCCTCCTTCTCGGCAATAAAAAAGTCCAAAACCCAGTGGGAAAAAAAAGAATAAATCTTGAGGAGAACCACACTGAAGGACAGATCCACTCCCATGGACGGACAGACTATAGATGAATGTCCATTTGGTCAGCGCAGGACACAACCGAGTCACCGCAGTTCCTGTCGTCAATGGGGGGGGGGGGGGGGGGGGGGGGGGCAGGTGACTAGCCATGAACAGACTTGTTTATAGAAATGACAAAAACAGACACAAGAGAGAGAGAGAAATAAGTCAGTGTCTATACTCCCCCCATCATTCTATCTCCTAGTGCAGCTGAGACTGAACTGTGACTTCAGTCTGTTTTTAACTAACCTCGGCTTTCTCAAACAGGAATGCTTTCAACCGAATTTTAAATGTAGACTGTGAGAAACTACATTTGGATACATTTAAATTACATTTAGATAGATTTAAACTCCATTTAGATACTTTTAAACTCCATTTAAACTCCATTTGGACATAGCTCACAAATACACACAACATATAAATAAATAAAAAAACAAATAAATAAATGTGTTATGTAAAAATGTCACACTAACTACATATTTAGTCAAAATTTAAACTGAAAATAAACTTTCTAACACCTCCTCTGTCTTGTGACAAAAACTTTAGTTCCAACTATTTACCATTTTAAAGAAAGCAGTGTGTCAAATTTGCAGTAACTACTACATTCAAGTTCAAACCAAGGCTAATTTAGAAAGGGGTTATCTGAAAGTATCATCACTGTTGGACCTGCAACATGTTTGGCTGGTTACTATGGAAACTATGAAGACATTTGTAGCAACTCATAATAAAATAATTGCTCATAATGTAATAATGTTTTATACTGTGACAAAAGTTGTATTATCACCATTTTTAACCGTTGCCACAGTATAAACCATTGTTACATCATGATGCTTTTATTACATTTATCAGTTGCTTATGTAGCTGAGCTCATGATGTAATAAATTATTACATTATTACATTGTGCACAAAGACCATTATTACGTTATGTGCTCATGATTTTATTACATTATGAGCCGTTATTACATTGTGAACTGCTCCACCATTTTCCTCAGTTTGAATGCTGGCATAGGTCCTGCCTTTGGCCTTTAGAGGGCAGGGTTAGGGTTAGGGTTAAGGTTAGGGTTAGGGCAGGCCTGGACTGGCACACGGCACGCACGCACGCACGCACACGCACAGCCGATTAGGTTGTTTGTAAACAATAGTAATGTACTCATAGCTCCGCGGAGTCAGAGTGGGAGGGATTGGTAGCGGGTTTTTTTTTTAAAGAAATATATTGTAATTGGGTAGTGGCTTCATTCTTTGTGGGCCCACCTCTGTGGCATTGACCATTGATCGCTGACCATAGACTGCATGCAAAAACTAGAGTGGATGACGGAAAGGAAAGGTGGACACCAGCGAGAGTTGAAAAGAAAAGGTCAGTGAAGGAAGAGGAGGTGAAATGTAAGAAATGAACTAAGTTGTTTAATAAACCCAGCAACAGCCAGAGTGGTACTGCTGTTAGCTCTAGTGTTAGCTCTAGTGTTAGCTCTGCTGTTAGCTCTACTGTTAGCTCTACTGTTAGCTCTAGTGTTAACTCTAGTGTTAGCTCTGCTGTTAGCTCTACTGTTAGCTCTAGTGTTAGCTCTGCTGTTAGCTCTAGTGTTAGCTCTACTGTTAGCTCTGCTGTTAGCTCTGGTGTTAGCTCTGCTGTTAGCTCTGCTGTTAGCTCTACTGTTAGCTCTAGTGTTAGCTCTGCTGTTAGCTCTACTGTTAGCTCTACTGTTAGCTCTACTGTTAGCTCTACTGTTAGCTCTGCTCAGGACTGGACATCAGGATTTCAGGCCGGGAATAGCCTGCAGCATCCAGGCCAATTCCAGCACCACAGAGGCAGAAAAAAAAGGCTCTCCCAAAACCATACCTTCTGGGCAATTCTATTCCACTGGCTGTGACACAACACCACACTATTAAACTAATGCATGACAACAACTCAGCAAAGTACAGTACTTTTCTGTCATCCTCTCCCTGCCTTCATAATATTTCCTTTTATCTAAGGTTACTTACATGATATGTGTTATTAAGAACAGGTTTGTATTATTTTGTTAGCAAACTTTTTATATGTCATCTTAGTATAGCTAATAAACACGTATATTCAATGTTAAAGTGAAAAGGTTCCACCTTGTCTGTTTTATTTGATCAATATTACAGTATTTTGGGAAACTGAAAAACAGAATAGTATATATGAGCACATATTAATAAATGTAATGTTAATTTTAATGCAACAGTATATAGTAGGTCTGGCAAAAACTTCACAGGTGTACTGCAGGAAGCCCCCCAAAAGGTATGGTTTTGGGAGGGCTTTTTTTTCTGCCTCTGTGGTGCTGGAATTGGCCTGGATGCTGCGGGATATTCCCGGCCTGAAATCCTGATCCAGTTCAGCCATGGGTGAGGGTTAGGGTTCGGGTAGTAGTAGTGGGTAGTGGGATAGGGTGAGTCGTTGGGCTGACAGCTAATGTAGAAAAACAGAGCAGAAGACAGTCTCTTTCAGCATTAAAATGCCTTTATTATATGTGATGTTTTGGGATATTCCATCCCACCAGAGATGTGCAGTTAAGGGAGGCAGGTGAGGCAGGGTCTCACCAGACATAATCCAGCATGAGTTATGATCAATGTAAATGATACTAATAAAGATTTGTCCAAGTGCCTTTCCCCCAATCTGATGCATGCACTGACACAGGGCCGGGGAACTGATGGACCCAAATGTATGACTCAGGGTCTCAGATATGGTTTGACAATATTTATTAATAAACACATTTTGAATAAATAGTGAGTTATCTCCTGATCTGTTGTTGCCTTGTTAGCACAGACAGTCCATATGTGAGGAAAAACATGAGTCCAAAAATCATCACCAGTGCACAGAAAGAAGTCAGGCCGAGGTTGACTGAGGTACTAGCAAGGATCAGACAAACTCATGGTCAAAGACAGGAAAACTATCAGGCAAAATGAAATCCACATAACAGACAGAGACTGACCGGGAGCAGATGAAAACCAAGATCCAGATATTTAAAACACTTCCAAAACCAGGCAGACAGAGATAATAAGATAACAAACGCTCATTTGGCACAGACAAGACAGACAAACTCACAGAGGACACATGGGGTTTATATCAGGGAAACAAAAGGTGAAACACATGAGGACAAATCAAAAGGTGACAACACCAGTGATGGGAAGTAAAACAGAAGAGTGTAAACATGAACTAACATAACAAAATAAAAGCCCCAAACACAAACAATGACAGAAACCAGGAAGACACACAAACTAGATGAAAACATAACACCACAGACTGGACTCCTGACATGCAGGAAGGTTTTAATCCACACACAAGAGTTCTGCACCCTCCCCGACACGTGGCGATGTTGTCCTATCAGACATCGACGGCTCTGTTCAAACAATCACAACAGTGTGTCATCATGTATGGTACAGCTGACTTTAGTGTCTTCTAAACACCAGCTGTGAGCTAGCATGACTGACCAAGTGCTAGCAGTTGACAGCATACTTTCCAATTGCTTATGTTTCGACGTAAGTGCATTTTGAACCAGTTGAAGCTTTTTAAGGAATATTTAGGACACGCTACAAATAAGGAGTTACAATAATCTAAACTAGATGTAATAAATGCATGAATTAATTTTTATGCATCGTTTTAGACTGAATATTTCTAATATTGGCAAATGTTGGGAAAATGTAAAAAGGCTGTTTTGCATGTTTGGTTAATGTGCACTTTGATTGAAAGATCTGGATCAAATAAAACTCCAAAATTTTTAACTGTTGCACTGGATGTTACATTTAAGTTGTCTAAAGTAACTATCTGGTCAGTTAGGGAGTCTCTGGCATTTTTAGGGCCTATTATAATGACTTCAGTTTTTTCAGGGTTCAATAGGAGATAATTGGCACTCATCCAAGTCTTTATGTCTTGGACACATATACTTAGTTTATCTATTTGCCTGGTCTGATCAGGTTTAATCGAAAAATATAGTATAGTATAAATATAGTTAATCATGATATATCAATCTGTCTGTCTGTCTGTCTGTCTGCATGTTGGTGGGTTCCTAAATGAAATACTATGATTATTAGAAGTGGTTATCAGAGTTAGTTTTATTACTTTGTGGGGTCATGTTCAATCCTATCAAATGTCCATTAGTCCAAATGTTGACCTTGATGCTGCTTATCTGGGTCAGGACTCGCTTGTAAAAGAGATTCTTAATTTCAGTGCAATATTTCCCGGTTACATAAAGGTTGAATAAAAATAAATTAACTAGATGACCTTGAACCAAGCCTCTTTTTTGGAGATAGATACTGTGGTCCACTCCCACCCTGGCGACTGCATTCTGGTGGCTTCACAAAGAAAATATCAAATCCAGATCAATGGATCGAAATGAAGGGCAAATTTATTATGATTATTATAAAAACAACCGATGAGACACATGAGTCAGATGTGTTGGATGTTCACAGTCGTTCTTAGGGTCCAACTGGTTGGTGTTGAATCATGTAGAATGAAATCATTGGTCCATTTTTCAATGACCATATTTTCTGGACTATAGCCACTGCATTTTGTATTTTGGTATTTTTAGTTCTATCTTTTTAACATTATTATCATATTTATTATATTATATTTATGACATTACTAAGTGTGTATGTGATGCATATGTGACCTAAGCACTTTAGTAGAGCAGCCTTCAATTTCATTGGATTTTATATGCAATTTCAATTTCAATAAGACACACTTAAAACACTTTAATTTTCTCCAAAAAACGACAGTGCACCTTATAACCCATAACGCCTTACATATGGAATAATTCTGGTTGTGCTTAGTGAGTTGGAATTTTGGCTTTCATCTCATAATTTGGACTTTTTATCTTGTGATTTTGACTTTTTTATCTCAGAATTGAATCAGTCAAAGATTATTTCTATAGCACTTTACAACAACATAAACACCAAAGTACTTTACAGCTAAAACATGAGTAAAAATACAAGACAAAATAACTCAAAAAGAATTTACAAATGTATAAGACAATAAAACAATAACACACATTAAGGAGGAGCTTCAGTCACCATGGAAACAAATCTTGTAGCATTTTGTGCTTCATGCAGCTAATGTTTTACATATAGAGATCGATCAAAACAAGGGTTTTCAAATAGGAAGGAGTTCAGGGGATGGGTAGCATCAGAAAAAAATAAGCATGTTAACTAACTACAGTACATGTGGTTAACTAACTACAGTACATGTGGTTAACTAACTACAGTACATGTGGTTAACTAACTACAGTATATGTGGTTATCTAACTACAGTACATGTGGTTAACTAACTCCAGTACATGTGGTTAACTAACTACAGTACATGTGGTTAACTAACTACAGTATATGTGGTTATCTAACTACAGTACATGTGGTTAACTAACTCCAGTACATGTGGTTAACTAACTACAGTACATGTGGTTAACTAACTATAGTACATGTGGTTAACTAACTACAGTACATGTGGTTAACTAACTACAGTACATGTGGTTAACTAACTATAGTACATGTGGTTAACTAACTACAGTACAAGTAGTTAACTAACTACAGTATATGTGGTTATCTAACTACAGTACATGTGGTTATCTAACTACAGTGCATGTGGTTAACTAACTACAGTACATGTGGTTAACTAACTACAGTACATGTGGTTAACTAACTATAGTACATGTGGTTAACTAACTACAGTACAAGTAGTTAACCAACTACAGTACATGTGGTTAAGCAGCACATTTGGTTAACTAACTACAGTACATGTGGTTAACTAACTACAGTACATGTGGTTATCTAACTACAGTGCATGTGGTTAACTAACGACAGTACATGTGGTTAACTAACTACAGTACATGTGGTTAACTAACTACAGTACATTTGGTTAACTAACTACAGTACATGTGGTTAACTAACTACAGTACATGTGGTTAACTAAGTACAGTACAAGTGGTTAACTAACTACAGTACATGTGGTTAACTAACTACAGTACAAGTGGTTAACTAACTACAGTACATGTGGTTAACTAAGTACAGTACAAGTGGTTAACTAACTACAGTACATTTGGTTAACTAACTACAGTACAAGTGGTTAACTAACTACAGTACATGTGGTTAACTAACTACAGTACATGTGGTTAACTAACTACAGTACATGTGGTTAACTAACTACAGTACATGTGGTTAACTAACTACAGTACATGTGGTTAAGTAACTACAGTACAAGTGGTTAACTAACTCCAGTACATGTGGTTAACTAACTACAGTACATGTGGTTAACTAACTACAGTATATGTGGTTATCTAACTACAGTACATGTGGTTAACTAACTCCAGTACATGTGGTTAACTAACTACAGTACATGTGGTTAACTAACTATAGTACATGTGGTTAACTAACTACAGTACATGTGGTTAACTAACTACAGTACATGTGGTTAACTAACTATAGTACATGTGGTTAACTAACTACAGTACAAGTAGTTAACTAACTACAGTATATGTGGTTATCTAACTACAGTACATGTGGTTATCTAACTACAGTGCATGTGGTTAACTAACTACAGTACATGTGGTTAACTAACTACAGTGCATGTGGTTAACTAACTATAGTACATGTGGTTAACTAACTACAGTACAAGTAGTTAACCAACTACAGTACATGTGGTTAAGCAGCACATTTGGTTAACTAACTACAGTACATGTGGTTAACTAACTACAGTACATGTGGTTATCTAACTACAGTGCATGTGGTTAACTAACGACAGTACATGTGGTTAACTAACTACAGTACATGTGGTTAACTAACTACAGTACATTTGGTTAACTAACTACAGTACATGTGGTTAACTAACTACAGTACAAGTGGTTAACTAACTACAGTACATTTGGTTAACTAACTACAGTACAAGTGGTTAACTAACTACAGTACATGTGGTTAACTAACTACAGTACATGTGGTTAACTAACTACAGTACATGTGGTTAACTAAGTACAGTACAAGTGGTTAACTAACTACAGTACATGTGGTTAACTAACTACAGTACAAGTGGTTAACTAACTACAGTACATTTGGTTAACTAACTACAGTACATGTGGTTAACTAACTACAGTACATGTGGTTAACTAAGTACAGTACAAGTGGTTAACTAACTACAGTACATGTGGTTAACTAACTACAGTACAAGTGGTTAACTAACTACAGTACATGTGGTTAACTAAGTACAGTACAAGTGGTTAACTAACTACAGTACATGTGGTTAACTAACTACAGTACATGTGGTTAACTAAGTACAGTACAAGTGGTTAACTAACTACAGTACATTTGGTTAACTAACTACAGTACAAGTGGTTAACTAACTACAGTACATGTGGTTAACTAACTACAGTACAAGTAGTTAACTAACTACAGTACATGTGGTTATCTAACTACAGTACATGTGGTTAAGCAGCACATTTGGTTAACTAACTACAGTACATGTGGTTAACTAACTACAGTACATGTGGTTAACTAACTACAGTGCATGTGGTTAACTAACTACAGTACATGTGGTTAACTAACTACAGTACATGTGGTTAACTAACTACAGTGAAATATTACCAGTTATTTGTTTACCTTTAGTGTGACCTTGACCTTTGACCTTCATTGCTCAAAATCTGATGGGTTCTTCCTTGACCCATTATCTATCATCATATCTATCAGTTTCATCAAAATCTGTTCAGAACCTTTTGCGTAATTCTACTGACGGACTCAAATTGAATACCTACTTGGCGGAGGTAAAAATACATTAAAAGATAATTAAAATAAGAGATGTAAAAACATTTAAAAGATTACTGTTCCTGATTACCTATGACCTATGTCCCCAGGGCTCTGGATGCTTCATAGGGAACCATCAGGTGTTGGATGTATTTGGGTCCAAGGCCGTTTAGTTCTTTATAGACCAGGAGTAAGATTTAGAACTGTGACCTTTGACCCACAGGAAGAAAAAGTAAGGATTTGAGGACCGGTGTGATGTGGTCCAGTTTCCTGGTACTGGTCAGGACTCTGGTAGCAGCATTTTGGATCAGCTGTAGCGGCCTGGTTGATTTTTTGTTTAGACCAGTGAAGACACCATTACAATAATGTAACTTACTGAAAATTAATTAAATTCAATTCAGTTGTATTTACAGAGCCCCAAATCACAACATCATCTCACGGGGCTTTAAAAAAAACAATCAACCACAGAAATAGATAACGTCCCAAGTATCCCCTGTCCTTAGAACCTCCTTGTCAGCAAGAAAAAAAGTGGGAAAGAAGAAATCTTGGGGAGAACCACAGTGAAGGACAGATCCACTCCCATGGATGGATAGATGAACGTCCATTTGTAGATGAGGGGGGCAGGTCCATCCATCAGTCAGGCGAGGGTGAGGCAGGAGGTGGGGTCACAGGTCAGCACAGGACACAAGTAAGTCACTACAGATCCTGTTGTCTATGGCTCTTTATGTGGATACTGCTGAGAGAGTTTCAACTCCCCACAGAGGGGACACCGGGTTACTAGCCATGAACAGGCTTGGTAGGGATGGATTTAAGTAATTACAAAGACAGACATGAGAGAGGACTCAGTGCCTGTACTTCCCCTAACATTGAATGAAATGAATGAATGAGTTGAATAAAATGTATGAATGAAATAATAAAAAATAGAAGAAATGACAACAGAAAAAAAAACAAATGAATTGTTTTGGTTTTGCTTCTTGTTCCAGGGTGGCAGCCAGAGCAGGGCTCTTTGAGAACATCTCCACACAGTCTGTTCCAGTGGGAAGGTACAGTAAAAACATGTCCCCACACAGACAATAATGTGGAAAATTGGATTTCATGAAATGTTACTAAAATGAATTTTCACTTGCTCTATTGGTCAAATGTTGTTAGTTAGATTCCAGAAACACGTTACAGACTTCTGTGGGGTTTTTTTCTGACATTTCGTAAATATTGGTAAGGTGTTGCACATACGTCCAAAGGAAAACTGACTAGTGACAAACTCAGATAGCTCGCCAGGTAAGTAACCCCCACCCTCAGAGGAAGACAGGCTTCATGTTCACCTTATGCTTGGTCATGATTGATAACAGCTGGAGATGTTTATAGAAAGTGTCCTGTATGAAGTGTCCTCATGAATGTGTGAAACACCATGAGCTAACGGCACTCGCCATAGTTCACTAGCACCACGCCAGAGGTTTGAAATATGACAAGGGGGCACTCAGTTTGTGGTAAGGAGATGCTTCACCTCTGTTACCATATGGGGAAGGCCCTGCTGTTATTTTATGGTCCAACCCACTTGTGATTGAATCAGACTGAACGTGAAAGAAAAGTGGTTTGAGTTTACTATAAATTTAATCTGGCATAAATTCAACCAACAATTTTATTCAAGGAACCAAACAGATCATTTCCTTGAAAACTTCCTGTTTTCACTGTTTTCCAGAGATGCCAGGGCCTTGTACTCCTGTGAGGCAGAGCACAGCCATGAGCTCAGCTTCCCCCAGGGGGCACTCTTCTCTAATGGTGAGTACAACTGCACTAGCCAACGTGGTCACTATGGCAACACATACACTATATTTACTACACTAACCAACCTGGTCACTACTGCTAGACTTGAAGGACAGTATTTCATCACATCTTCAGTCTGGAGAAACCTTTCACAAGCAACTGTAGGTGGGGTTGGATTGATGCTAAGCCCGAAAGCAAGGAAGACTCTTAGCGTAGTGACCCCTGTAACAAAGAGAATACTGGTGGCAGAGTTTGATAGTAACCCAGTCACTACAGTTACAGTGGTGTACTCACCCACAAACGTTGCCCCAGGGGAGGAGACAGAGTCATTCTATGAGACACTGGGGGAGATGATCAGGGACGTGCCTGCACATAACTTCCTGGCTGTGCTCGGGGGTTTTAATGCCTGACTTGGACAGGAGGATGCACTATACACCTACCATAAAGAAACAAATCATAATGGAAAACTCCTAGCCAAGCTTCTGGTGGAGCACAACCTTCTGGCTGCAAACTCTCAGTTTAAGAAAAAGCAGGGGAAAAGATGGACATTTCTTGATAGGTGCACCAAGGCAAGAACACAGTTGATTTACATCTTGGTGAGGAAGAAGTGGAGGAACAGCGTGCTAAACGCTGAACCATACCACACATTCTGCACAGTAGGTTCTGACCACAGGGTAGTCTCAATGAGAGTCCGGCTGAGCCTTCGGGTCCCAAAATCAAGCCACAAGACTAGATAGGACTGGAAATCATTCTCAGCAAGCCATGAGCTACAAGAGCAGTACACTGTGGAAGTAAGGAACCGGTTCAGAGTGCTCGAGGTTGAGGAAGGTGCAAATGAGAGATACCAAAGTTTTGTGATGGCAAACGAACAGGTAATGGAAACATGTATTCAGGTAAAGGAGGGAAAGAAACGAATAGTTAGAGCTCGAGAAATGGTGGAAGCCATAGTACCGATGCAGCTTCGTCTGAGGAAGATAGACAGCTACAAGAGGCAAAGGCATTGCTCTATGACACATATAACAACCTGAAAGAGGAAGAGTTAAAAGAGAAAATTCATAGAGTGGAAAACCTGCCCAGTGACAGTAGATACAGTGAAACATGGGCAATTATAAAGGAGATCACTGGCAGAAAGAGGCCCAAGGAAGGACAAGTGGCTGGGGACAGTCCTGAGAAAAGAGTTAAGACATGGTATACCCACTTCCAAACTCTACTTGGTTTGAGAACGACTGCCCAAGAGGCAGAAGATGTAGCCACAGTCCCAGCAGATAACAATATCAATGATGGTCCCTTCACGCTGAATGAGTACACCAAGGTCAAGATATCACTAAAACAGGGAAAGAGTTCTGTCCCTGATAAAATTCCTCCTGAGGTCCTCAAGAACTGTGACCTAGACAACATTGTACTGGACATATGTAACCAGTCTTTGATCGGTGGCAGTAAGCCATACTTGTGGTCACTCTCTTCCATAGTTCCAGTTACAAAGTCAGGAGACTACAGAGGCATAAGTCTGACATGCATAATAGCAAAGATGTCCAACCGTATGATCAAAATTAGTCAAAATTAAAACTAAAATACAATGAAAAATCAAAACTATTATAACCCTGATCCTTAGTTTCCATTTCCATATTCTGTTATTTTATTTATAATGTTGTGTTAATATTCACTCAGTGTTAAATATGTACATTAAATATGTACCCATTTGCAATACATTTTCTTTCCATTAAACCGAGTTGCATTGTGGGAAGGAAACCTCTCAGTCTCTTGATTTAAATAGTTTTATTTTCATGTCATGGGGTCACAGATATGGAACACATTGCATTGACTACCTCTGTCTATTGAATAAATGTCTGTTTAGTCAGTGTCATCTTTATATGGCGGTAACGCTGCTCGCCTGATCATCAGTTGGAAATATCTTCCCTGATAGTGTGAGAAACATAGGGACCCTGAACCAAGATGGCGGCTGTGGCACCTGAGGCTGGACATTCTAACACACTGATATACTAAGTATACTGACAGTGTTCATATCTATGTCATGAGGTTAGGATTAGTCGAACAGCTCACCCTAGAATACACTAGAGTACAGGAAATGGCATCTAACAAGTCTGTTTTTTTCTGGTGGAGGCCCCCCCCACCCCCCTCTGGGCTAAACCCCAGATCTTCACAATGTCTGGCTCCACCTCTGGTTCTAACACTAACTACACTCTAAAAGCATTCTCTGGGGTCAAAGGTCAGGCCTGTGTTCAGGTGAGTCCAGTTTTCACTTTATGGCCTGGGTCACAGCCATGTTGGAACTAGAAGGGGCCATCCTCAAACTGTTCCTACAAAGTCTGGAGCCTGGAACTGTCCAGAGTGTCAACACAGCCTTTCTACTGATGAACTGTGGAAAAGCTGTGACACTGATAACTCCTTATTAAACCTGTCAACTCTCCTGTGTTGACTGGGAAACTACCTTATTTTCCCTCTTTCCCGCTTCCCTCCCATATCAGCATTTTCCTGTAATTCTCCCATATTATTAATAGATTAATAATTGCTCTGCTACTCCAAAATTAACTGTGTTTCCCAGCCAAAACACACACACACACACACAGACAGACACACACACACACACACACATTTACATGTCTCATGAGGACCACGTTTGTAATCAAGTAGCCATTGGGAAGTTAGTGTCAAAACATCTTAAATAAAAATAAATAAATAAATAAATAAATAATAAAAAAAAATAATAATAACAATGAAATAATAATGAAAATTAAATTTAAAAATTTATAAAAATGAATGAACAAATAAAAATATGTAAAAACCAAATAAATAATATTTAAAATAAATAATAAATGAAAAAAACAAATACATTATTTTTAAACATACATAAAAATACTTGAATAAAAAAATAAATGAATCCTTCGAAAAATACATGTTTTGCTTTGCACCTGTTTTCCCCATGCTTTATGGGGACTTCCCGGAAAAAAAAACAACAACTAATTAATGTATTTATAGACCCACATCATTTTTATTTTACTACTAGGATATTTAACCCTCGTGGGGACCTGAAGTTTGGTCCCCATAGTGTCAGAGGTCCCCATGGTGCACAGTGGGCAGTAAGGTGGGGCATTTGTAGACAGTGCCCCCTCTAGTGGCCATTGGTGCTTCACATCCCAGCACAGGACAAAAAAAGTGTTTAGTTATTATTACAGACTGTACCTGGTGTCACCTCTGCTTTAATGGAAGTCTCACTTTGAAGATGATGTTGATTGACAGTGTCTCTGTCTTGTTTGTCTGGGTGTCCCTTCCTATGTTCCAATACCGTACATTTAATAATAATAATAATAATAATAATAATAAACTTTATTTAAAGAGCTCCTTTCATAAAAATTGCAAGATGCTTTACAAAAGGAATAGAGGCAAAAACATAAAACAGCATAAAAGGCATAAAACATACAGTAAAAGCAGGAAACAACATAAAAACAGATAGACACACACCTACAACGATTAAAACAACAACTCAAACGCCAGTCTAAACAGATGGTCTTTAGCTGCTTTTTAAAAGTGTCCACAGATCTTACATTTCGTGGGAGAGACTTCCACAGATTGGTGCCACAACCTCAAAGGCGATTTAAGCCTAGAAGTATTTAGTAAGTACTTACTGCACCGGCACCGTTGGCGTGTCCTTTTGGCTGAAAATACACTGGTGTGTAAAACCATTTATGTGTCACTTTATTGCAAAGTAGCTAAATGTTTGTCTGTAAAGTTTGTACATTAACCAGTGACTAACCAGCAGTGTTGGACAAGCTACTGAAAAACTCGTAACGCATTACTGATTAAAAAGTCATTAGTTACACAACAATATGACAAGTTCTTTCACACAGTTTCTTACGTCACTTCCACTCCGTAAGTAATATGTAGACAATATGGCGGCCGTTGAGTATGAAAAGTGTACAGTAACTCTACACTTAAAAAATGGTGGCTTTTGAGGGTGTCAAAATTACAGTACACTTAACTTCGCTGCGATTACAAGTGGGACGCCTTCCGCACCCAAAGACGGTACGGAAAGGTCAGTAAGTACGGATATTGGAACACAGCACCTGTGTCAGTGCTGTGATGCCTGGTTATTTCTGTGACAGTGAAATAATGCTCCATGTCCCACTGTCCCAAGATTCCAGATATCGTTAATTACATCTCATTATAGGAACATAAGACAGTAAAATTCTTGGGTTTTCTTCACATCAAAAGATACATAACTGAAAGTGTGTGCATGCATGATGTCCCTGATACACAAATAAAATAACATTAAATAATTGACCTAATACTTGTCATAATCACAGGAGATATATTCAGTTTAATGTCTTCTAACAAAGAAACTGAGACGTGGTAAAAGCTGATCTGTTTTTATTAATGTGAATAAAACCGAAAGGCCTCCCAGTGTTTGTCGATGTGTCAGTTCTTCAACACACGCCATTCTTCTTTCAGTCATTTTAGGAGTTGTTTTTGACAATTACAAGTGTTATTATCATGGGTAGTCCAGGGCAGAGTGCAGAGTGCTCAGAGGCACTTCAGTACCCTGGCCAGTGACCGTGACATTGTCATAAACTTGTAATAATTCCAGAGAAAGTAGGATTTTTTTGGTCCGAACGCACCATCTCTGTAATTTTTCAGGTAATAATTCTGCTGCAAATGATCTACTGTGTTTCTCCAAACTTGTTAACTGGTGTTTACCCAGCCCCCTGTAATAGATGTGTGCTAGTACCAATGCTGCCATGGCACGGCTGTGTAAACATATTGATGTCCACACATCTTTCAAAAAATAAATAAATTAAAAATTAATAATTATTTAAAAATACAGTACATGTAAAAAAAAAATTATGCAACAACTTAAAAAAATATATGCCATAAATAAGTAAACACATCTTCAAACCTTTGAACCTTTCTCCATACTTTTTGGAGACTTCAAGAGTTCACAAGTTCATATGTTTATTGGGGACATCATTTCCATACTTCACACAGATGTGTGTGATGACTTTACTAGTGGGTACCTTCATTTATATTTAACCATTATGGGGACTTGAATTTTGGTCCCTGTGGTGTCAGAGGTCCCCCTGGTGTGACTGTGTAAACTGTGTCCACATAAAGATAAGAATACAAACACACACACACACACACACTACAGTGTCATATGAAAATGTGGCTGAATTATGGGATGTGACTTGAGCATATGTGAGTACAGTTGAGTGAATCCTTTTGGCAGTATCATGTGCTTCTAAGAGTAGATAAGTACACACTGCAAATACTTGACTGATTCCTATTGTTGAGTGGAAGCCTCCAGGACGCCCCTGTATACACAAGTGAAATCCAAACAGCCTGTGCAGTTGTTTCTTTTTCCCCTCCTGCCTTTTCCGTGAACACATGACTTGGCCTGAAAGCACAGCAGGTCACTGTAACCTAGTGATGGAAGGCGCCAGCGCCTGATCACCCTTCACGCCGCCAGCAGTGCCTGCAGCGCCTGCAGCCAAACGCAAGAACGTCAACAAATGCTCCCCAGCATTTACTAGTTCAGCCCTGAAACAAGCTGCTGTAGCTAGCAAACTCCAGTGTTTGCTAGCGGTATTTATGGAATCAGCTTCCATTTAATATTAAAGAGGTCGACACAGTTTCTACACTTTAAATTGGTTTGAAAACGTTACTATTTAAGAAAGACTATGGTCAGGTTAGTTAAAAACAGACTGATGTCACAGTTCAGTCTAAGCTGCACGAGGAGATAGAATGATGGAGGAAGGACAGACACTGAGTCCTATAACCTTTTATCTGTATTTGTAATTTGTTAAACATATCTTACATACCAAGTCTGTACATGACTTCTAACCCAGTGTCCCCTTTCCCCACTCCCCCCTTCTGGGGGGAGAGTCAACTCTCTCAGTAGTATCCACATAAGGAGCCATAGACATAGACTCAACTGTGTCCTCTGCTGACCTGTGACCCCTATGTGTAAGGAGGAGGATTTTAAATGTAATTCTAAACTCAACTGGTAGCCAGTGAAGGGTTTGGAGCACAGGGGCGATAGGGTTAGGGGTCAGGGGTCAGGGGTCAGGGTTTGGAGCTGTTAATAATCTTGCTGCTGCATTTTGAACCAGTTGAAGCTTTTTAATAAATATTTAGGACATGCTACAAGTAAGGAGTTACAATAATCTAATCCAGGGGTTCTCAAACTTTTTTGGCCCAGGTTCCCCTTGGAAGGGTGAAATTTTTCCATGTCCCCCCTCATCCTCGCGATACTGAAAATGATAAAAAACCACTTCAACAATGATTATTATGAAACAATGATAACCTTTTTTAATAGTGCTTTTGTGCAAACCAGCGACATTTTCAGGTATTATAATATAAATGAGCACTTCAGAAACAACAATTTTAAATAATTTTAAAATAATAAACGGAACAAAAGACACACAAAACCGCGTGTGTGTGTGTGTGTGTCTGCTTTGCCAGTGTCTCTTAAGGTTGGCTGGCTTCATAGCCTCCATTGCAAGGCACTTCAGACACAGGATGAATTTTGGTCTCCCATCATTGTTCTCAATGAAGCCAAACTGAATATAACTATCAATGTACTTTCTCTTTTTAGGGTTAGGGCGTTTGTTTTTGTCATTTTAATTTTCATTGTCATTTCTTTTACCACTTCTTGAGGAACTTGGCGGACACAAAAATCGATCCATGTTCGCTGCAGGGTGGCTAAAAATAGCCTGTGACTCGCTCCGTCTCAATTTAGTCAAGCTAGCGTCAAACAGCGCTGTTACTTCCGCCCGCTCGCTACAAAATAAAACTTACGCATTTCAAAATAAAACAGCAAAAAAAACAAAAACAAAAACAAACAAACAAACAAAACCGTGAATAATTTTGTGTACCCCCTGGACATGCGCCACGTCCCCCTAGGGGTCCGTGGACCCCAGTTTGAGAACCGTGGATCTAATCTAGATGTAATCATAATTTTTAGACAGAATATTCAGTTATATATATTTCAGTTTAAAAACCTTTTGCAAAACATGTGCAACTCTTTTGCGATTTTACAGATGATGACTGTCATTACTTATGAACCATGTCAGACGTGTTCGTGTCACTGTCAGATACATAAACAGCTTTTACAGATAACACATCCTGCACTAGTGTCGTCTAAACTCACCACCTCCTCAGACCCTTCCCAGACACTACCTACTTCTTCTCTCTTCTTTCACCTTCGTTTTAACTTCGCCTGCTTTCAGTCTCTCGTGCACTGACTTCGCTGCCGTCTTTGTTCTGTCTTGTCCAAACAAAGCAGTGAATGACCAGATTAAAAAGTGTTTTACTATCGTTTAATAATATGAAAAATATTTATTACTTTTTTTATTTGAGTGCTTCAACTGTAACCTGCCCAAATTTAATTAAAGTATCATTTTTCATCGAGTCATCCGCCTGTTTGGCGTTTGGGCCGCAGCGCCTGCGGGTGCACAGTTCAACCGCGCATCTCTAGTGGGTGTGTAGAAGGACTAGAGGGAGCAGGGGTGGAGTGGGGGCGGTGCAGATGTGCTTAAGGGGCTGCTGCCGCCTCTTCAGGGGGTGGGGGGTACTACCATAGCTTTTTTCCCGGGTGGTGGCGTGGTGGTGATTCGGGCTTTGGGTGGGGATGCTGGATGCTGCAGTTGTTGCACCCTGAGGAGGGGGCATGGCAGAAGAGTTTGGAATCTGAGGGGGGGTCTTGGCGGTTGGTCCTGTCGTCATTCCCCAGAAACACAGAAGTTGAGTGTGTGTGTGTGTGTGTGTGTGTGTGTGTGTGTGACGTCTGGAGGATGGCAGCTTCCTGTCTGCAGTTATCGGGGGTCCCTGGTGGCGTGTGCCCAGTCAGAGGGTTCTGGGAGGTGGGGGTGCCGACTGCCGAACACTTCATCTTCTGGGTGGATAAGTTCTTCCTCCCAGTCACCCCCCCCCGCACACAAGCACATAGGGTCTTGGGGGGTAGGTTCAAGGTGCTCCAAGGTGGTATGGCAGGGGGTTCGCCAAAAGGCCCCCCTCTGTGGTATCATGGGGCAGTTAACTGCTCAGATTCATTTGCACGTATCCACAACACATTGACACCAGAGTCATTTTTGCTTTTTGTTTATTTATTTATTTGTTCACTGTTGGTTTCTCATCCTTCTTTCTCCAAACACCAGCTGCAGATCCTCATGCCCAGAGGGAAAAACAGGTTTTATGATCGTTTTAATATAATTTCTGAGGTGAAAGGATCATGTTACATCTGTCGCTCTCGTCTCATCATCTGAACCCGCTTCATCCTCACGAGGGTCACGGGGGTCTGGTGGGGTTTAATCCAACTACAATGGGGGGAGGTGGGGTACACCTGTATGAGGCTCCAGTTCACATTCACACCTATGGACAATTTAGATTAACCAGTTAACTAGTTAACCAGTTAACCTATCAGTGCATGTGTTTGGATGGTGGGAGACGCAGACACGAGGAGAACATGTAAACTCCACCTGGGAATAGAACCAACATCCTTCTGTCTGTGAGGCACCAGTGTTAACTACTGCACCACCGTGACACCACATGTTACATCTGCTGTTATTTATTTTTCATCAAATGTTTGTTGTTTTACTGTTAATATTTTTAAAGTTCAACTGAAAACTGACCTTTTTGGTTTAACTTTGAATTGAGTTCTAAACTTTAACATAATTGTTAATTCCCCTCCCAATTTCCAGTAAATTTTCAATAAAGGTATGAGGTGGTCTGGAATAGATCCCTTTAAATTTTGGTGAATGTAGGTCAAAGGTCACAGTCACCAAAAAAAAATACATGTGTTTTTACAATGATAAGAGATAGAGCCAATCAGGTCAAATGTGTGTGAGGGGGCGGGGTTTGTTGTGCTGGGCAACACTTCTTTTATTATTATTTATTTATTCAGGCTTTATATTTATTTATGTTATTATTAGTAGTAGTATGAGTATTATTTATTTATTTACTGTTAACTATAACAGCAACAGTGGGATAATGGGAGTGGGATGTAAAGTGCTTTGTGCTTCATCATGTATGAAAAGTGCTATCGTCTGATTGATTGATTATTTAATACTGAATTAATTGGCATGGATAAAAACATAAATATATGAAGATTGTGATTAGAGTTCCCAAGCATTTTGTCAGTTTACAAATCCGCATTATTTTACCACAGTACTGCTTTGTGTTAAAGAAGGCAAAAAATATATATATTTTGTATTAGCGTATTTTCAGAGGCTGCTTTTGAGCCTTCATTATTTATTATTATTTTTTGTTTTTCCCCAGTTTGTCATATCTGTTTATGGCAGATGTGAGAAACACTATAACACTAACTGTAAGACTACTGGTTTGTTTTTAATAATAAAAAAAATCATACATTTGTTTAAAACAAACCTATTAGTTTTTCTACACTGATGTGTTTTACATTGAATCTCAATGACACAAAAATGTGTGATTCAACTGCAGTTAACTAATGCATTTATGCAAATAATTGTGATTAAATATTTTAATCAATTGACAGCACTAGATATAAATTCATCGTCTGGAGACCCATGAAAGTAGAAGTTTTGTCTTTTTGACATGAAATAATCTTTTTTGGAAACAGAACAAAGCAACAGTTTTTTCAGATGCAGTTTTTTTTTTATTTTCATGGGATGTCTTTTGCAGTGGACGGCAGTTTATTTAATGTTCTTCAATAAAGCAGTGAAAATGTCGTCCCTAAAGAGGAGGATAATGACTGGACTCATCACTTGTATATTTTTGTGTTTTTGTGTCTGTAGTTTATGCGTCAGTTGAACCTGGCTGGCTTCAAGCCACATACGACGGCAGAACCGGTTTAATCCCAGAGAACTACGTGCTCTTCCTCTAAGCAGCCGCCAAACACTGCACTTTTCATGGTATCCATGGAGACCAAATGGGCAAAAACAGTGTGTTTGATGCTGATCCTGCTGTTGTTGCTGTCATGGTGGATGTGGTTTCTGCGTGGGATGACTCTGCAGGCCCTTCTGCCCTTTTCTGACTTCAGTGTTGAATGTTTGGAGCTTCAGATGTTGAAAGTTTAACAGTTGAACATATGTGGACGTACTCATTTTTTTACTGTTTCCCTTCAGAATAATTAGATCCAACACACGTCACTGTTCGGGTCAGAAATATATGTTTGTAACTGTATCAGCTCAAGTCCATAATCGAGTTGTTAAAGGAAATATTATGCTTCATGCTTTGAATTAAACTGTGATTATTTAGAAACACTGTAAAAATCTACATCTGAACAAGTGGGTTAATGTCATTTCTATGGTTTAAACCTGTGATCCCATTAAACACAACTGATTTATAGACAACACGTCTGAAACTAATTTGATTCATTTCCAGAAATTTTACAAAGATCATTTTCATCATTGGCAGATTTTTCTTTTTGCTTTATTTACACAAATATATGTTGTATTATTTTTTGCAAACTTTTATACTTGAAATCTGACAGAATCACCTAAAGAGGAACTTTTCAATCTTTTTTATTAGAAAAATTTTGGAAACATTTTATTTTTCTTTGAAAATACATCTTGAAAATCTTGTCAAGAAATTTCACCAAGATAATGGTCACTTGTTCTGTATATATATATATATATATATATATATATATATATATATATATATATATATATATATATAAATTTTTTTGCTTGAATTAAGCAAAAAAAAAATATTAAATCTTAATAATAAGATTAATAAAATAAAATCTTGAATGAAGCGAGTTCATCTGTCACTGAAAAGTTACTATGGTTTAAGTCAAATTTTTGTTGTTGAATTCAAGTTTTTTTGCTAAAAAAGAAAATACAATTAAAAAACCCAATAGAACAAATTAAAATGATCTTGGTGAAATTTCTTGAAATTAGATTTTCAAGATGTATTTTGTAAAAAAAAAAAAAAAAAAAAAAGGGTTATTCTATGTGACTGAAAAGTGCCTCTGTTATGATGATGATGATGATTATTATTATTATTATTATTATTATTATTATTATTGTATGTGATTCTGTTTGATTTTAGTCTGATGACAGATTTGGACTAAAAATGAGACAAATCCACTCGGTTAGATTTAGATTTTATTTAATATTTTTTTCCAGTGTACTTGTCTAATCAATTATAATCTGATATAGAAGTCTAATAATCCTAATAATGATTCCTTTGCACCTTAGTGTTGCTGTTATGGTCTATGATCACTGAACGTCACATGTCCCTCTATCATTAATAATATTTACTGTAAAATGATCACTTCAAATATATGACAAATGTATAAATATGTTTGTTGTTTATGTTGTAGTTGTGTACTGACGACAAAAAGTAAAAACATGTAACATGGTATATTATGATAAAGATGATGTTTAATATTTTTTAAATTTTTCTATCACAGTCACAACAAAATAACAGGTGATGATTTTCTTTCAAGAAAAAACAACAACAAAAAACACAGAAAACAGAAGCAAAATAAATCAACAGTCAACAATCCTCGGGCATCTTCAGTTATGAGAAACTGTAAAAGAAGACGTTTCCTGTGGGGCACAAATGTATTTGGGAAGGTATTTGAGATGTGGACGTTGCCAAGTTCACAGTGTTCTTTTTCCATTTACATGTATGAGAATGTGAGCAACCTTGAAAAGCTTCCTCCCTTTACAGTCTGACTCTTATCGCACAACTATCATCCATATCCTCCATCTGAAACACATGACTTTCCCACTCTGGCTGTTTGGAATGTGGCAGCGTGGATGGAGGACTAAAAGGGCCAAAATTAAATCAATAAATATGTCATTAAATAATTCATTTAATATCTCACTGATGAACTAAAATTGGAATTGAATAGATAAATATGTTAATAAATGTGTCATTAATTAAAATACCAGCTCATTTCAGATAAAATAAACCATATACCGTCATACCTCAATTTATAAAAGACACAACTAACGAATAATCCAAGTTACGAAATGCCTTTAAGTAAAATGTTCGTCTCTGAATACGAAAGAAAATTAAACTTATGAAATGAAAATATAGTACTGTACGTACTTATGTAAATACGTACGTACTGTACACTTGTACGTAGCATCCTATTTGCTATGGGGAGGTTAAGTCCCGCCCTTCTACTTCTGGTCCATGGGTGCTTAGCTCGCAAAAAAATGTAATAGGAGTGAATGGAGCGAGTCAAACTAAATTCTGATTCCATTTGACAAGTGTTCTGAAATTCACATATGATAGTGTTTAATAAGAAATATTTGATGTGTCATACTGTAGACAGACCCCCTGTTCATGATGGAAGCAAACGTTAGGTTTTATGTGGGTTAGGTTTTATGTGGGTTAGGTTTTATGTGGGTTAGGTTTTATACTCCACTCAGCTGTGGAGTCTGTGGTGACGTCACATGTTCTCCAGGCCTGTCGTCCAAACTATGAACAGGTTTTACTCACAGATGAATCAGCCGTTCATTAACAGAAGCAGCTGAAACATCAATAATTATCATTTGAGCTACAACATGTGTCTGATTCAGGTCACATGACAAACCAGATACCATTTAACATTTATTTACCATTGAATACCATTCATTCATTTGACCATCTCAGGCCTCATGAGCCTCTTGGAAGGGGCGGAGACATTTCAGAGGTCTTCACCCCTGGTCCTGCGTGTTTTGGATGCGCCCCTGCTCCAACACCTGATTCAAATGATCAGCTCCTCATCACGCTCTGCTGAAGCCTGATAACGACAGGACAGTGAACCCTGAGGACCACAGTTGAATACGTCTGTAGGTGCTCTCCCATTGGCTATCTCCCAACACCCCACTGGCCTCCCATTGGCTAGGAGGGAGCTACCCATGATGCTTTTCGTGTGTCTTTGACCCTCACGGTTCTTACTGTGGTCAGAGTAGAAGCACCTTTACTGTAGTTTTTACAGTGCACTCATAGGGGTCACAGGGGTCACAGGGGGTCTAATCCAGCTCCAATGGGTGAAGGTGGGGTACACCCTGTAAGAGTCTCCAGTTCATCTCAGGACTGAACATATTACGTTTTTGGGGAAGTAACTAGTAATTGTAATTAATTACTGTTTCAAACAGGTGTCACGGTGGTGCCTCACAGACAGAAGGTTGTTGGTTCTATTCCCACACCAGACATTTCTGTGTGGAGTTTACATGTCTGCGTGGGTTTTCTCCAGGTACTCCAGTTTCTTCCCACCATCCAAACACATGCACTGATAGGTTAAATCTCGTGGGATGACATTTCACGATATTTACGACACTCCTGCCGAGAACAAACGTCAATGGAAACACGTTCAAAGCACAAATATACTTTGTCGAAATTTTAGGAATATTTTTTTGTGAAAAACTAATGGAAAGGCAGCTGTCACATTAGTCATTTACGTATATTCTATATTTAGCTCAATCTGGAGATTTGATGTAATATTTTATTTTTTATTTATTTAACCAGGAAATATACCATTGATATTAAGATATCATTTGTATATCTATTTGCATGTGCTTTTGTGACATTTATGCCAAGTTTTTCTTACTTTTTGATAGTGTTTTGTTGATGCTAGCTAACCCTGCTAAACTAGACGTAGCATAACAGTTATAGATGCAGAAAAGAAACAAAGAACCTTGAAGTTAGCATCGACAAAGAAGGTGGTCATTGGCATCGTAATAGTTAGCTAGCTAACTGTTTCTGAGCTAATGTCTGCATTTATGATGAAATGAATGGATTTGTGTGGAAACTCATAATATCCTTTTTGTTTAGACTTTAATTCTCCAATACATCTGTTCTGTTCCTTTACAGTTTGTAAAATTCGACACGTTATCTTAGATACAGACGTTTAGCATCAGTAAAGATGGATCAGCTGTTTGTTGTGTAAAAATGAAGCCAAAACACTGTGATTTCCTGGTTAACAGGCAGTAGAACATCCAACACTGCAAAAATATAAATGTTAACAAGTGTATTTGTCAAATTTTTAATCCAAATATCTGATCAGACTGAAATTAAAACATTATCACCTATAAAGGAAGTTGTAATTGATATAAAAGAACTGATTTATAGACAATAAATCTGGAACTAATTTGATCAAAAATAATTTTCACTTGCTCTATTTGCAGATTATTTTTTTTTAATTCAAGAATGAAGGTTTTTCTTTTTTTTCTTTTACTAAATTCAGGATTTTCTTTTTTTGCTTAGTTCAAAAATGTTTTCATTTAATTGAAGGCTGGTTTTGTTTGTTTGTTTTGTTTGTTTGTTTACCAATGAAACCAGTGAAAATCATCGTCTTTCTTGAAACAGGATTTTCCACATCTATTGTCTAAAAATAATTTCTTGTATTTAAAAAAGAAATTCTGAATTAAATATTTTTTTGTATTGACTTTTTTTTTTACTTAATTCAAGCAAAACAATGTCTTAAAATTAAAAAATGTTCCATGTCTATTGTCAATAAACCAGTTCCTCCATATGTCATTCTGTCTAATTTTAAAGACATATTTGGACTAGAAGTAAAAGTACAATGGTAATTTTCATATTTGATGTATTTTTTTTTCCAGTGAAGGAAAACAGAACAATACTTTATAACCACGGTTCTCAAACTGGGGTCCGCGGACCCCTAGGGGGACGTGGCGCATGTCCAGGGGGTACGCGAAAATATTAAAGTTTTTTTTTTTTTTTTTGCTGTTTTATTTTGAAATGCGGAAGTTTTATTTTGTAGCGAGCGGGCGGAAGTAACAGCGCTGTTTGACGCCAGCTTGACTAAATTGAGACGGAGCGAGTCACAGGCTATTTTTAGCCACCCTGCAGCGAACATGGATCGATTTTTGTGTCCGCCAAGTTCCTCAAGAAGTGGTAAAAGAAATGACAATGAAAATGACAATGACAAAAACAAACGTCCTAACCCTAAAAAGAGAAAGTACATTGATAGTTATATTGAGTTTGACAAGCTCATCCCTCTCATTAAGTCTCTGTCTGTCTGTCTGTCTGTCACACACACACACACGGTTTTGTGTGTCTTTTGTTCCGTTTATTATTTTAAAATTATTTAAAATTTTTGTTTCTGAAGTGTTCATTTATATTATAATACCTGAAAATGTGGCTGGTTTGCACAAAAGCACTATTAAAAAAGGTTATCATTGTTTCATAATAATCATTGTTGAAGTGTTTTTTTTTGTTATCATTTTCAGTATCGCGAGGATGAGGGGGGACATGGAAAAATGTCACCCCTCCAAGGGGGACCTGGGCCAAAAAAGTTTGAGAACCCCTGATTTATAAAGTTCAGTAACTGAATGATTCTTTATGGAATAGTTGACAAACACATGGAGCGTTGGGAAAACTTTTTCCACCACTGTATCAGATTAAAAAGTTCCTGTGGTGTTTACGTCTGAGCTGAAGGAGATATTTGGACTAAAAATGAGACAAATACACTTGGTTAGATTGACATTTGTGCCGTACATGTTACTTTTGTTGGCTTCAGATGCTTTTATTGCTGCACTTTTCGTCTGTCACGTCTCCCCAAACGCAAGATGAAGTGTGTTAGAAATAAAGCCGAGGTGCAGTTTTAAATCAGACCTAATCCTCCTTCATGTTGTTGGCGTCACATCAGCAGTTAAACTATCACCACAGGCTCCGTCCGTCTACTCACCACACACCATATCTAATAATATAATAGTATTCTCTTGTTTTTGATTACTGATGCAAAGCTCACAGCCATCATGGCGCCACTGAGTTTGACACAATTTGTTGTAACAATAAAAGTTCATGAAAGTAAAACACAGAAGTTCAAGCGTCTGCACTGGAAACATACTGTAAAAAAAAAAAATAAATTAAAAAAAAAAAAATAAATAAAATATATATATATATATACATATAGTGGCGTGCACAGAACTTTTGGGGGGCAAGTGCTCTGGAGGGAAAGGGAGGCACTTTTTTGTGCACATGTTATTATAATGTGAGATTAAAAGAAAAAGCATTACATGCACATGTTGAATGCAAATTGAATTTTATTTGTAAACCCGTTTTCAATGGTTAAAAAGTCTGATAAAGTCTATATCCTATATTATCTACTAAGGGTGTGACGAAACACTCAGCTCACGAGACGAGACATGAGATTGGCTTCACGAGATCGAGACGAGATTTTAAGAAAACTAAATGACAAATTATGTGAATGGAAAACAGACTCTTATTTAACTGAGTTGCACATGGATTTTTATAACTGTGTAAGAGTTAACTTTTAATGAGCTTATTACTCTACAAATTGAAGCTAAAATAAAATGTTATAAAAGTTAAAATAAAATAAATAAAATTATATATTTCTCCTTTCTTTCAAGTGCAAATAATATGTGCAAAACAAAAAATACTTCTCTTTCAATACAGACTGAAAATAGTTCAAACAGAGTGTAGCGGCCAAAGTCGACTTATGTTGATATATTTGGGAATTAATGTTTAAAAGGATAAATCATTTTAATTAGATTTGTAATTTCATAGATAAGTATATTTCGTGATTAACATGACGAATATTATATATGACTAGAATACTTATAATTCATATGCATAGAT
>CM035795.1:5879910-5928190 GCA_020466265.1 Siphamia tubifer
CATTTAGTCTAATTTGATCTTCAATGGGTCGGACGTAGCCTAGGATCTAGTCTGTCCCCAGTGGCCGCAAATCGTATTTGCTACGGGGAGACAGAAGAGACAGCCTAGGATCTGAAAATCCAAAATGGGTCGGACCAATCAAATCGCGAGGGGCGGGATTGGAGCCCGCCCTGCCTCATGACGACACAAATACGACACGTAATGTTGTAGTCGCAGAGACGTAGCAGCTAGCACACCAAAGAGAAGAAGAAGGCGTAGTTGCTAGCTAGCACACATTGCCGTAACACCAGTTGCTAGCTGCTAGACAACATGGCTCATCACCAGGAACAACCATTCGAGCTGGCTTTGGCAGCAACGCTAGGTGATTTAAAATTACAGTTTTCCCTGCGAGAGGAGCAGAAAACGGCACTTAAGCTGTTTTTGGAAAAAAGGGACGTTGTCGGAGTTTTGCCCACCGGGTATGGCAAAAGTTTGATTTATCCAATAACGTGGCGTTGTGTAAAGAGAAAACTTGACAGACAGCGGTTATCCCGCCCACAAATTCGCCTAGACTTTCTAGACTCTCCCCGTAGCAAATGCAGTTTGCGGCCACTGGGGACAGTCTAGATCCTAGGCTAGGTCGGACCAGTGAAATGAAAACATAATATCCTATAAATACTGACAGTTACACATTTATGTCATTGTTTTAGTGAAAAGAAAATCCCCATTAAATTATGAAAATACTTTTATAAATTGCCCAAATGCAAAAAAAAAACCCACCTTAAATTTCACAAGGAAAATAAGGTAAATGTTACGAATATTCTGCTTTGGTTTATCATTAGTCCATGTGTTTTTATTATGATCAGTTCTACAAAGACACTAAACTCAGTAACAGAAGCAGAAAGTTATTTAAATTGTGTCTAATTTTCCAGGTTGTTCACATTTGTTGAAGTTTTTCACATTTTATTGTTACAGAATAGTTTGTAAATGTCAATATTTTCATCATTTAATATTGTTAGCAGTAAAACAATGGGCAAAGGCAAAGAAAAAAACTGAGAAATAAATATGGAGTCATTGAACAGGTTATTATTGGAGGTTATTATGCTCTTCATCCCATGGGCCACATTGGAACTGTTTTTGGGTAAGGTACTTTATTTGTCATTATACATGGTACAATGATGTTTGTCCTCTGCATTTAACCCATCCTTCATGCCACTGGGACACCTGTAAGGAGCACCCATGGGCGGCGCCCGCGGACCCATCTCCAGCTGTAGAACCAAGCTCATGGTCAGAATCACCTGCTGGAGGATTTGACCCTAACAAACACATTTTTGGGTGATGGGGGAAACCCGAGCACCTGGAGGAAACCCATCCAGGCCGCATGTTTGAAACCCCTTTTTTATGATGTAGAAGCGCTGGCTTTTTGTTTGTATGACTGGAGCGAAAGGGTGAAGACATGTTCTGAGTATAGACCCTCACATAAACTCTATACATAGTTGCCATGGAAACACAGTCATCTTCTACAACACTGATTCATCAGTAAAACTGAGTTTGCAGTTGAATCAATGACAGTAAATGGAGACACTTCAATTATTGAAATCATTGATAATTTTTTTTCCATTGCTTTTCAGAGTTTTTTTCAGATAATAAACTTTATTTAAAATTGTAAATTTACTGAATTTATCTACGGTTGCAGAAAAAATTATTAGACCACCCCTTATTTTCCTTCAATTTCTTGTTCATTTTAATGCCTGGTTCAACTAAAGATACATTTATTTGGACAAATACAACAATGATAAAAACATATTTAACTCATAGTAGTTTAATTTCAGAGCTTTTTCCATGTTTTCTGAATAAAAAACAAAACAAAACAAAAAACAAAACAAAATTCCATTAATATTTATGTCATTGTAGTGGTAAAAACACTGCTTTAATTAATTCGCTGTTTTCTTTTCTGTCTGTTTTAGTCACATGACACACACAGGAGTTAACACTGGATTACATAACCATTATTTCTAATCACTTTCATGGTCTAATAGTTTTTTCTGTGACTTATATATATTTACTATCACAAACTGTACTTGAGTACATGTCTTACAGTCTAAGTATCTTTAATCTTTAACACATACGCTCTGTGTTTTTTCTTATATTTACTCTGGTCTCAGTTCTAACTGCTGACTTTCTCTGCTGTGATGCTTCTCACACTGAAAGACATAACATTTTCTTTTATTTCCATTTCGTATGTTAATTAAAAACAAGTTTGCATCATTAGCAGTGGTCTGCTAGCATGTGTCATAAGTGTGTGTATTTACCCACTGAAAACACACACACAGTTCTACTAGAAAACATGTTTCTGGATGAACTTATAAAGTAAAAGAACATTACACTGAAAAAATATAAACCTGATCAAGTGTGTTTTTAAATTGTATTTGTATTGTTGTTTTTCTTTAAATTTCTAGTTAAAAAAAACTGATCAGACTTAAAATCAGACAGAATCACATACAGAAGAACGTTTCAGTCACATAGAAGAACTTATTTGTAGACAATGGACCATTTTCACAAAAAGCGGACATACGTCACAGGAGCATGATCGAACTTCCTGTTAAACGTCCAGACAGTAGAAAGCCGGTAATATGTGACCCACCACCAGTAAACCAGGCATAAGTGTGTGTAAATCCAAACAGAGTTATGTGTGTATCTTGGTAGAGTGGAAACTAAGGTTTAAGATGGTGAAAAAATGATGTTTCTATCACAAGTAGAACCAAAGTTATGGTCATTTTAATATCCACATTTGGACATATTTTACAATTTGCATATTTTTAGATATTGTCCGTTAAAGTTTTGGACTGTTTTGGGGTAGGAAGTCCTTAGCAACGCATAATAATTTGTATCCGATTGACACAAATTGTTGACAGATGTTAAAGGACACTCTGATGGACATGTCACAGAAGTTTTATATATTATAATAATAGGACAGAAGTGTGACGTATTATAATCATTTGGCTTACACCATTGGACAGAACATTCAATATAAGCTTTTACCTCGTACCAAACACTTGGGTGTTTACCCACGGAACGGAGATCGTTTTGTTCGGCGAAAAGAGGTGGAAGTCGTCTTTGTCTTTGCTCAGCAATACCTGAACTTTTGTCGCCGCTTAAATAATTGACTCAATAAACACCTTTATTGATTGGATTTCAATGTAATGACCACAGGAATTGTGGTGGCGGGTCACATATTGAAAGAATCTTTTCAAGTTCCTGAATACATTTGCCACTTTTAACATTTGCAGATATTGTGAGAATCGTGGAGGAACCTTCACTAATGAAAAAGAAACTTGATAAAGGCTACGATTATTTCAGAGCCCTGGGGCTAAGTGCTACTGAACTGATAACTACGACCACAAATCATTACTATATCCACTTATACCTAGGACTAGGGTTATAGGGTTAAGTAATGGATAGTACATTTCACTATTTTCAATTTGTTCTGTCTGTTCAAGTCAACGTCTCGTTAGCATAATGTTAGCGTTAGCCGAATGCTATCATAATCCGTTCACATTTTCTCTGGCAGTGTGTGTTTATGTTGGTTTGTCATAGTATCTAATGTAGTAGACGGGCAGGTTTTTGTGAGGGTTAGACTCCAGGTTTGATCAGTGTTCATACATTTACTGTGACTTATTGCTGTTGTAGTAACTATTGTTCACTGGCTGCAGTTCTATGCCTATTTACACTTTTTCCTTCCAATGCTACTGTTGTTTACTGTTGTTTACTGCTGACACTGATGTACTGGCATCTAAAGGCTAAAGATCCTAACTACAGCTTAAGTCAAACATTACTTATTTGTGTTCACCATAACATTCAAACCCATGGCGATTTGTTTTTTTATTAACTCATACTGACGTTAACAGCTGCCGTTTTTGACACCGTTCATATACTGGCTCCTTTTTCCTGTAGGAATAGAATCATTCCAAGAAAAATACTAGGGACAGACTGGTTTCAAACAGTCTTCCCCAGGATGTAGTGTTCTGATGTGAAGTGTCTGCTGCAGACGTAAGTGCTCCTTTTTTAATTATAAAACTCAGCCCTTCATAACGCTGAATATCCTGGAGCCATATTCGTCTAGCTTCGCTGTTAACAGAGAAGGAGTGGAACGAAATATAAGACTGCTTCTGGACATTACAACAACATCCTGGTATGTTACAATAACTTTTGGTTCGCGCTGTCATATTTGCCATTTAAGTTTTGCTGGTGGGGAAGTAGGGGTACGCTGCTCTGACGTATGTCCGGTGCAAAATGCGGAAGTTGTGAAAAAGGTCCATAGATCTGGAGCTAATAAGATAATTTTCACTTGTTCCTTTGGCAGATTGTTATTTACATTTATATGTGCTTAAATTAACAACAAAATAATAATAATAATAATAATAATAATAATAATAATAATAATAATAATAATAATAATAATAATAATAATAATAATAATAATAATAATAATTCAATTTTGAATTAGGCAGAGAAAACAAAAAACCCAAGATATCATCAAAAGAGTATGTTTTCAGTCAGACAGAAGACTTTATAAAACAATAGATCTGGAAAATCTGATTTTAAGAATTCTTACCAAGATCATTTTCACTTGTTCCATTGGCAGATCTTTTAAAATGTATTAATTAATAATAAAAAACAACACAACAAATAAAAATGATCTTGATCAGATTAATTCAATTAGATGAGTTTAATCAGATTAGTTCCTGATCGATTGTCTATAAATCAGTTTTTCTTTGTGACTGAAAAACGTTCCTCTGTAGGTGATTTTAATCTGATCACAGAAATAATACAAATGCATTTGGGAATTTTTACACTTCATGGAGTTTTTTTTTTTCCAGTGAAGGAGAATGGAGTAATACTTTATAAATTATGTTTTTTTTTGTTATTTATACGTACATTTGTAATTAGAGTACAAACGTATGTCAGCGTATTAGGGCCACATAAGAAAATAAAAATGCCCCCCCCCCCCCCCCCCCCCCCCCCCACCACCACCACCACCAAAACCTAATCATTCCCAGATCTCCCCATGAACAACCATCAAAATCTGTCCATTAGTTTTTGAGTTACCTTGTACACAATCAAACCAATGCTGGCAAAAACATAACATGGTTTATAGGTAATAAACCAAAGCTGTGCAAACTGCCTTCAAAGTCCTAATAATAATGTGTTGATGGTGGGCGGAGCTAAAAGGTTCAGGGTTTAAACCCAAATGAAAGTAGGACTTGACTAAGTGTTCCAAGTTTTCCATTATCTGATGAGTGGATACGACTTTATTCTCATTATATGGTCATTTTATTTTTGAAATAAAACAACTTTATTATCGTTAAATAATGATTTTTTTTTTAAAACAACAACATTATGGTCATTGTATAATGAATTTATTCTCTAAATATAATGACTTTATTTTCATTATACACTATTGAAATATAAGAACTTTATTCTATTTAACTAGCATGATTTTATTCTCATATAATGACATTATTCTTGTAGTGAAGAGAGTTTTTTATTTTCTTTTGTGGCTCTGATACACTGTTGTACAAATAAACAGGATGTCTGATTAAAAAAGTTCCTCTTTAGATGATTCTGTCTGATTTAAAGGTGATTTTTTTCATGTGATTTTAAGAACAGAAGTGAGAGAAATCCTCTTGGTCAGATGAATATTTGTGCAGCGTTGAACTGACTACATGTTTGAAGGCGTTGACGTCTCCAGTACGTGTTAGGAGGAGGATCCAGTCATAAAAGATGGCGGCGGTGGCGGTCACTTGCTGTGGAATAAGAGCGGCCTCACCATCCCTGCCAGGACCTTGGGCAGCTGGGAGGCAATGACCTCTGACATCATCTCTGGAAACTCCACCTTCATGGCGTCTGCCTGGATGAAGGTGCTCAGACAGAACAGGTTGACCTTCTTCACTATCTGCCACAGAACAGACACCACTGTCACCTTCACACATTCATCACTTATGACACATTTGTAGGAAACGTATCCTCATATTAGATAAAAGTAAGACACATACACAACCATAAAACAAATACAACACAAGCGCTCTGCAGGAGAACAACGCTGCAATAACAGAAACGAAGCAGAAGCAAAAACATACAAACTCCCAAAACAACTGTGAAAGAAAAATACTGAAAAGTTTGGCATTAACAGACACGACGACTCATGAAGCACTTCAATGTGGAGGAGTCGACACGTCACATGTTATTCTTTCTGTCCTTCTCTCTCTGTCTCTCTGCCTCTCTCTCTCTCTGCCTCTCTCTCTCTGCCTCTTTCTTTCTCTCTCTGCCTCTCTCTGTCTCTCTCTCTCGCTCTCTCTCTCTCTCTCTCTCTTTCTCTCTCTCTCTCTCCCTGCCTCTCTCTCTCTCTCCCTGCCTCTCTCTCTCTCTCCCTGCCTCTCTCTCTCTCTCCCTGCCTCTCTCTCTCTCTCTCTCTCTCTCTCTCTCTCTCTCTCTCTGTGCATAAACACAGTCAGACCTAAACCAGTCGTGGCTGCTGCAGGTAAGACAGTTGTGGTGCACTAACAAAACAAAAAACAGTGACAAACACACCTCACATGTGTGTTTGTCACTGTTTTTTACTTCACTTTAGATGAAAAAAAAAAACAACCAACCACAGCCATCTGCAGAGGCTTCCGCTAGCTAACCTGCAGCGCAGACGACACGCTCCTTTTTTCCAAACATGATGTGGACAGTAGTGTGCAGCTTGGTCGCTGCCTTAAAAGTTTTGCACTTAATGTAAACAGTGAGGACCTGCGACAGACGTGTGGACAGTCTGGGTTTAGACAAAATTTAACAGAAAACTGTTTTTGTTTTTTGTTCGGGTTCAAATGTGTCTTGTCAGTGGACGTTGTTACGTTGCAGTGAACTTTAATACAAGTTGCTCATTGCTGGACAGACGTGTGTCCGTGTGTTTTTTTTTTTTTTTTTAAAAAACTGAAGTCGTTATTGCCCTACTGCAAATACCAAAACACACAAACTTCCAAAACAACTGCAAAAGAGAAACTCTGCAAATTCACTCCACAACAAAAAGGAACTTCACCAAAATAAAACAGGTTCACCAAAATAAAACAGCTTCAATAAAATAAAATAGAAGAAGGAGAAGACAGTGGATGAAGTTGAAGTTCATTCATTTAAGGTTAAATCATCTTTTTTAAACACTTGGCCATAAGCTGCTATGATATAATAGAGCAGCAGACGTAGCTCTGCTGCTCTACACCTTTTCAAACTAATCATTTAAATTAATGAACTTCCTCTTCATCCAATTTCTGAATCAAGTTAAGACATTAGCTCTTCTATGATATTGTAGCAGATTATGGTCAAGTGTTTAAAAAAGATGAAGGGAAACAAACCATTTCAAATTTATTTTCATTCACCGTCTTCTTCTTGTTCCATTTTATTTTGGTAAAGCTGTTTTATTTTGGTAAACTTCTGTTTTGTGATGGAGTGAATTTGCAGCGTTTCTCTCTTGCAGTTGTTTTGGGAGTTTGTGTGTTTTTGCTTCTGTTTCGTTTCTGTTCGTTTCACCATTGTTTTCTTGTTGTTGTATTTGTTTTATTTGTTTTTTGGTTGTTACATCTTTCTTGTGTTTGCAGTGTTTTGTGCAATTGCCCCTGCTGGCCAGGGGCAATTGCAAACCTGAAAGCCATGTTTCAGGTTTCAGGTCTGGTCGGGTACAGTACGGGTCTCTTCTGGACAACTTGCGTTTCCATTGTCTAGGGCAGGAGTGCTCAGTCCTTGTCCTTGGGACCTACTATCCTGCATGTTTTAGATGTATCCCCCTCCAAACACACCTGATTGAAATGATTAACCTCTCTTCAATCTCTGCAGAAGCCTGAACCGATAAAAATGGCGCAGTTTGTTCTTTTGTTTTTTCTTTTCGATTTGTTCTTACGCGCTGCACGATGACGCTTTTCCTCAACCAATCACCATCTGGCAGTGCTTGGCTCCTCCCAAATGGGGGTGATAATAATAATAATAATAATAATAATAATAATAATAATAATAATAATAATAATGATAATGATAATGATAATGATAATAATAATGATAATATAATAATAATAATAATAATAATAATAATAATAATAATAATAATAATAATAATAATAATAATAATAATAATAATAATAATAATAAAAATAATAATAATAATAATAATAATAATAATAATAATAATAATAATAATAATAATAATAATAATAATAATGGATTGGATTTATATAGCACTTTTTTGGCCACTCAAAATGCTTTACATTAGTGACCCATTATTCATTCGCTCTCACATGCTCCCTCTGGTGGTAGTTACAGTTGTCCTCACAGAAGCGTGGCAGCCATTTTGCGCCTACGGTCCCTCTGACCACTACCAAACATTCATACACCAGTGTGAGTGACACCAGTCCACACTCCAGTGCCCCAGAACACTTGGGACCCGAAGCGGAAGGGTGACCAAAATAGTAACGGGTACTACAGGACTAGTACACTTTTGTTGTAATGGAAATGCTAAAATAAGTGTATCATGCTCAACTGTACCGTACCAAACAGCAAAGTGGAAACAGGGCTAAATCAGGCAGATGGTGAGTGTGGTGTGCAGGTACTCAGCTGTGGCGTACATCATGCATGGCGTCCATCAGTTTGGTCAGGTGGTAGAACCTCTGGGAGCTGGCCACTACGCCCTTCTCCTTCATGTGGATGGCCTTGGTCAGTTCCCGGATGTAGCTCTGGCGCATCTCCTCAAAGGCCGCCTGGCTTTTCAGACCCTCCAGAGGAACTGTTGGATCAAGGAAAGGTACTTTTACAGGTGTCCGGAGGAACTATTTGATCAACAAAAGGTACCTTATAGGCATTTTACAGACCTGTTAAAGGTCATTTACATGTATGTTCTTCACTTCTATAGTTGTTCCACCTTCATGGTTCAAAGCTCTTTACATTAGCCTCACATTCACCCATTCACACACACTCATACACCAGTAGGTTCTAAGGTTCTGTCAGTCCTACTGGGTTCAATATCTTTGCCCAAGGACACTTTGATATGTGAACAGCCAGAGCAGGGACGCGAACCACCAACCTTTCAGTCATTGCGTGACCCACTCTACCAACTGAGCCACAGCTGCCACTCAAATGTACTTTCACAGACCCGTTAAATGTATTTTACAGGCCTATTAAAGGTACTTTTACAGACACTCCAGAGGCACTTGGAGAACAAGGCACAGCATTTGGATCAACAAAAGGCACTTAAGGGCCTGTTAAAGGTACTTTACAGATGTGTTAAAGGTACTTTACAGCTGTGTTGAAGGTACTTTACAGCTGTGTTAAAGGTACTTTACAGCTGTGTTAAAGGTACTTTACAGATGTGTTAAAGGTACTTTACAGCTGTGTTAAAGGTACTTTACAGCTGTGTTAAAGGTACTTTACAGATGTGTTAAAGGTACTTTACAGCTGTGTTAAAGGTACTTTACAGATGTGTTAAAGGTACTTTACAGCTGTGTTAAAGGTACTTTACAGCTGTGTTAAAGGTACTTTACAGCTGTGTTAAAGGTACTTTACAGATGTGTTAAAGGTACTTTACAGCTGTGTTAAAGGTACTTTACAGCTGTGTTAAAGGTACTTTGCTGTGTTAAAGGTACTTTACAGCTGTGTTAAATGTACTTTACAGCTGTGTTAAAGGTACTTTGCTGTGTTAAAGGTACTTTACAGATGTGTTAAAGGTACTTTACAGCTGTGTTAAAGGTACTTTACAGATGTGTTAAAGGTACTTTACAGCTGTGTTAAAGGTACTTTACAGATGTGTTAAAGGTACTTTACAGCTGTGTTAAAGGTACTTTACAGCTGTGTTAAAGGTACTTTACAGATGTATTAAAGGTACTTTACAGCTGTGTTAAAGGTACTTTACAGATGTGTTAAAGGTACTTTACAGCTGTGTTAAAGGTACTTTACAGCTGTGTTAAATGTACTTTACAGCTGTGTTAAAGGTACTTTGCTGTGTTAAAGGTACTTTACAGCTGTGTTAAAGGTACTTTACAGATGTGTTAAAGGTACTTTACAGCTGTGTTAAAGGTACTTTACAGCTGTGTTAAAGGTACTTTACAGATGTATTAAAGGTACTTTACAGCTGTGTTAAAGGTACTTTACAGATGTGTTAAAGGTACTTTACAGCTGTGTTAAAGGTACTTTACAGCTGTGTTAAAGGTACTTTACAGCTGTGTTAAAGGTACTTTACAGCTGTGTTAAAGGTACTTTACAGCTGTGTTAAAGGTACTTTACACCTGTGTTAAAGGTACTTTACAGCTGTGTTAAAGGTACTTTACAGCTGTGTTAAAGGTACTTTACAGCTGTGTTAAAGGTACTTTACAGATGTGTTAAAGGTACTTTACAGATGTGTTAAAGGTACTTTACAGATGTGTTAAAGGTACTTTACAGGTGTGTTAAAGGTACTTTATAGCTGTGTTAAAGGTACTTTACAGCTGTGTTAAAGGTACTTTACAGATGTGTTAAAGGTACTTTACAGATGTGTTAAAGGTACTTTACAGGTCTGTTCAGCTACATTCTTTTATAACTGTGTGTTAATAATATATAACACTAAATGCAAGAGAGTCAGTGTTGTTGTCAACATGTATGTTAAAATCACCAACTATTCTAATCGTATCCCAGTTCAACACTACACTGGATAGAAAGTCAGAGACTTCTGATAAAAAGGAGAGATAAGTGTGATTAATTTTTGGATTAACTTTAGAGCTAAGACCTAAAGTGGAGTGAGATATTACTGCCACTCCTCCACTACGACCACTGGTTCTGGCTGTGATAGTTCAGCTGGATTCATTTAATGGGACATATTCATCCTGCTGAAGCCAGGTTTGAGTCAGAGCTTAAATATCAATCTATTGATCACTAATTAAATAATTTATTAATAGAGATTTGGAAGAGATTGGCTGTGTCCAAAATTGCTCCCTCCCTCCCTCCCACCCCCCTACTCCCTACACAGGTAAATAAATGTAGTGCACTACATAGTGAAATCTTTACTACGGCGCTGTTTAATCACATCATCATCGTCGAACAATTAAAACGTAACAGTGTCGTCTCTTACAATATTAAAAGTACTGTCTGCAATACAATAAAAAATCGAATTGGCTCACGACTGTTTTAATGTTATTAACGGTTATTAACTGTTAATAACTGTTAAATAACTCAGAGTTAAGGTTTACTGTTACTGAACAGCTGTAGTTCTGTCAGTATATCGTCCAATATCAGTCTGTATTAAGAAAACAATCAAATGTGAGGTGGATCAATACTCCTTCTGTAATAGTGTTGATCAAACACTGGATCATTTATTTTTTGGGTGTCCTGTATCTCAGTGTCTTTGGTCTAATATACATAATTGGATTTCACTAAAATTAACGGTGTACCATCTTTTTTTACATGGATGATTTGGAATCTTCCTTTTCAGACATTATTAATATAATTAGAATTCTGGGTAAATATATTCAGTAAACTGTAAGCCATCTTTCCCTGGTTTTATTCATGACTTCATTTTTTTTTCATGTCTCAAAAAATTTGAATTGAACAGAATTGCAAGAAAATAAGTAAGAACATTGGACGACATTTATTATTTAAACAAAGAACTTCTTTTGTATCTCTGCTCTGTGTTGTTTAATTTGAAGTGCCTAATGTAAACCTTATTTATACATTGTTTAATATTGTATTTTAATTTTTTTTTTTTACAAAATCACCAAGTTTATGTTTATTTTTATATATTTTATTTTGTATTCATTATCCTCATTGAGAGTCTGTATTTCTTAATGTTCAAAAATAAAATCAACAATCAAAGTTGAAATACTTAAAATCTATTAAATTATTTGAATTGTCACGTTGGTGCCATAATTTATTAAAGTAGAAAATGGACAAACTTTTCAAACAGTAGAAGTACAGATACTGGTGTGAAAAAATACTCTGGTAAAAGTAGAAGTACTGATTCAACTTCTTTATTAAAGTAAAACATTTTCTTAAAGAAGTAGAACTTCTGAATTGTAATAAAGTAAAACGGAAAACTGCATTTGCTTTTTGCTATGGATGAAATAATACTTATTTAAACAGAAAAAAAGAAATATGTCAAAAAATATGGACATTTAGGAAAAAAAATCAAATATTATAAATAGAATATTTAAAAAAAAACATAATTATGAGATTAAAAATATCTAAATTGTGAGATAAAAAGTCTAAATTATATAGTATAAAGTATATAAATGTAAAGAGTATAAAGTATGGATATTTATATAAATATAAAGAGTATAAAGTACAGATATTTATATAAATGTAAAGAGTATAAAGTACAGATATTTATATAAATGTAAAGAGTATAAAGTACAGATATTTATGTAAGAATGTAGGGACTAAAAGTAAAAAGTTTCCATAAAAACCTAAGTGTACTTCAGTACAGTAACGGTGGTTGGTATGTGTCCCAGTTTGACAGACCTGTTCAGTGGATCATCAGTCCACATTCCGCTGAAAAGTCCACGGTCTGGATCCTCACTTCCAGATGTTCATCCATTATTGATAAAAGAGGATGTTATGATGTATGACCCTTGAGGAACTTTTTCTCACTTTGAACATTTTGTGTCTTTTCTATCATAAATTAAATGTTATTTTTCGTTGTTTTTTTTTGTTGTTTTTTTGTCTTTGGCCAGTCGTTACATTCCAGTTTTATTTCCATGTTACAAAGTGTCAGAACTTCCAGACTAGTCTGATGCGGCCAAATTGGGTCAGTTTTTTGGGTTTTCCTCCCTGCTACTTTTCCAGCTTTTTAGACTCAACAACAAAAGAAACATTTAGACATACCCACCCCCCCCAAGGAATTAGCTAACGATAACCTCAGATAAACACCAAAAAAATGTAAACTCTTGTTCTGAGCCATCCCATAAATAAACACTTAAAGGGATTATCCAGAGGAAAATAAGTTTAGTTCTTTTGTTGAGATGATTGGAAGTACACACATACACACATACAAACATGCACACATACACACATACATACACACATACATACACACATACACACATACACACACACATACATACATACACACACACATACACACATACACACATACACACATACATACACACATACATACACACATACATACATACACACACACACACACATACACACATACATACATACACACATACACACATACATACACACATACATACACACATACATACACACATACATACATACACACACACATACACACATACACACATACACACATACATACACACATACATACACACATACATACATACACACACACATACACACATACAAACATGCACACATACATACATACATACACATATACATACATACATACATCCTTCTGGAGCTGGATTAGGCCCCCAGTGACCCCAGTGACCCCTGTGACCCTAAGGGAGGATAAAGTGGGTTCAGATGATGAGACAAAATAATGGATTTGATTTCAATCGCTCTTTTCAAGGCACCCAAAGCGCTTTACACTATTGATCTATTATTCATTCAATCTCACATGCTCCCTCTGATGGTGGTAAACTACATATTATCCATAGTTGTCCTGGGGCAGACTGATAGAAACATGGTTGACAATTTGCCACTTCTGCCCCTCCCACCACCACATACAGCCCCTCCCACCATCACCAAACATTCATACATTAGTGTTTGTGACACTGGAGGCCACTCCCACCAACACCTTTGGCCCCTCCCACCACCACCAAACATTCATACACCAGTGACACTGGAGGCAGGAGGGTGGAGTGTCTTTGCCCAAGGACACAACAGACTGAGTAGGACAGTGAGGGATTCAAACTGCCAACCCTTCAGTTAGTGAACGGCCCACTCTACCTGCTGCGTTCTTTAATATGTTTTATAATGTTTACTTTATTATACAGCACTTTGGAACCCATGTGGTCGTTTAAATGTGTGCTCTATAAATAACATTGGATTGGAATGCACTTCTACAGCCCAATAAATAAAGTCAGTGTGTTTTAATTCACATCATCTTAGTGGTTTTTCTAATCCAGACGTCTGGGTTTCTCATGAATCTCATTTCATTCCAGGTTTGGTACGTAACCCATCGTGTCCACTCATGTTACTTGCACAACTTGCCTATTTAAACACAAATAACTCACCACTGATCAGCGGCCATTTTTTTTTGCACTCTATCTTCATAATAATTAGTCTACGTCTAGTTTGAATGTCCGCGTTTGTGACCTGCTTTTAGGACCAGTTTGACAGATAACACTGTTCTACAAGTCAAATGAATCAAACTAATGAAATGTTCCCACATGTGTGTTAGAGATAAAGAAAACTCAAGTCTTAAATGATGGTTGGATCAAGTTTCCAAGATAAGGCTGGAAGGAAAATGTGACTGTTTACTTTTTATTTTACTGAATATTTTGGTCATTTTTGTTCCTTTTACTCAGTATTTTCATTATTACCACCAAGGAGGTTATGTTTGTTCCGGAGTTTGTTTGTCTGTTTGTCTGTTATTTACAAGATAACTCAAAAGTTCTGGATGACTCTTGATCAAAATTTCAAAACGTGTTGGGGGTGTCACAAGGAACAAATTTTTACATTTTGGTGGTGATCTGGAACACATCCTGGATCTCTTTGAAATGTCTAAAAAAATTATGTAATTATACAAATTTTCCGTAATTTTTAAAAGTTTTTCTTTTCATTTTTCTGATGATTTTACTCTTCTTATTGATTATTTTGTTAATTATTTCACTCAAGTTGTTAATTATTTTACAAATTTTGTTGATTATTTTACAATTTTTGTTTATTTCATTCATTTTGTTGATTATTTTGTTAATTATTTCACTCAATTTGTTAATTATTCTACAAATTTTGTTGATTATTTGACATTTTTTGTTTATTTTATTCCGTTTGTTGGTTTTTTCACTCATTTTGTTTTCACTTTTTGTTTATTTTATTCATTTTGTTGATCATTTTACTCATTTTGTTTATTTTTTTGTTTATTGTAATTCACTTTACAGCTTCTTTCTAGTGGAATATTTACTAATCCATCCATTATCAACCGCTTCATCCGGGGCCGGGTCGCAGTGGTAGCAGCCTAAGCAGGGAGGCCCAGACTTCCCTCTCCCCAGACACCTCCTCCAGCTCTTCAGGGGGGACCCCGAGGCGTTCCCAGGCCAGCCGAGAGACATAGTCTCTCCAGCGTGTCCTGGGTTTTCCCCGCGGCCCGGGGAAGACTATTTATTATTATTATTTATAATATATTATTATATTATATATAATAATAATATATTATATATTAATATATTATTTTATTATTTATAATTATTATTTATTTACTAATGTACAGCATATATGTGGAATAACACACCATCATATATATTAAAACATGAACAAACCAACACTAAAGTCATTCGTTTTCTCATTCATCTGATTAAACTATAGAAGTTTTCATACATTGAATGTCTGAAGAACAGACTTTATAAACAAAGTGTAGATTAGTGTAAGTTAATAACAGACAGACGTAAAATACAACTAGACTAAGTGAAAACTGAGCCTTGTTAACAGCTGTTACATAAATCCTATCAAGGTCTTTGTACTGAACTCCCTTTGTGCAGATTTATGGAAGAAAATCTTAGACTTGTAAGAGTGTAGTCTGGTTGAAAACTGAAAAAACAAAGACCAGTGCGTTTGGGTCTGCGCATCTGTACACTGAAAAAATACACCTTCAAAACCAAGTTTAAAAACATTTATAGCAGATATTTGTGCTCCTTTAAGCTTCCAACGACCATATATGGACCAGACGTAGTTGTTCATAATTGTAAGTGAAACCACATCACACACATTCAGTATAATTTGACAACTGAGATTCTCAAAGACTTTCAGATCAATTAACCACAGCAGCTACAATCACTCAGCAGTTCAAACAATAAGTAACAGGAAAAAGCATGTCTCACCTTTTCTGTCCCATAATTATTAACATCCACAGAGGAACAATTGTTGCTAAACTAAAACACCCAAACCAAAAAATATAGATAGTCCAACTATAGTCCAAAGATAGTTCAAAGATAGTCCAAATATGGTCCAAAGATAGTCCGAATATAGTCCAAAGATAGTCCAAATATGGTCCAAAGATAGTCCGAATATAGTCCAAAGATAGTCCGAATATAGTCCAAAGATAGTCCGAATATAGTCCAAAGATAGTCCGAATATAGTCCAAAGATAGTCCGAATATAGTCCAAAGATAGTCCGAATATAGTCCAAAGATAGTCCGAATATAGTCCAAAGATAGTCTGAATATGGTCCAAAGATAGTCTGAATATAGTCCAAAGATAGTCTGAATATAGTCCAAAGATAGTCTGAATATAGTCCAAAGATAGTCTGAATATAGTCCAAAGATAGTCTGAATATAGTCCAAAGATAGTCCAAATATGGTCCAAAGATAGTCTGAATATTGTCCAAAGATAGACTGAATATGGTCCAAAGATAGTCCACATATAGTCCAATAGTGCACATGGACATATACCGACAGAAACATGCTGTCTATCATTCTTGAATGATGGGTAACGGACAGGGACGTTTGACTTCAAAGCACCCCAGTCCTCAATACTGTACCAATGTTTTGTATTATTTACCTGTCTATCCTCATTTCTTGTAGTATTTCTGTACAATTTTCATCTGAACTAGGTAAGACCTCCATCTGGGGTCCTATAGTATGTTTCAGCTGCCACAGTGCAGCAACACTTTTATTCAGGCGTTTTACTGAGGATAAAATTCAGGTGAAATTCATTTTATTTCACTAAAATATTCAGTGCCAGTAGCAATGAGAGGGATTCTGACTGTACTGGAAAAAAATGTAGGGTGTCAGCTTTAAAAAAGAGACCAGCCCCATGGGTGTACTCATACATCACATGTCCTGAGACCCTCCTTGTCGGCAGGAAAAACTCCAAAACCCCAGTGGGAAAGAAGAAACCTCAGGGAGAATTATACTGAAGGACAGATCCACTCCCATGGACGGACAGACTACAGATGAACGACAGGTTATAGATCCATCCGTTTGAAGATGAAAGAAAGGAGGGACGGGGGGCAGCAGGTCTATCCATCAGACAGGTGAGGGCGAGGTAGGGTGACCACCCGTCCCGTGTTGATTATGTATGGGTTATGCAGGACACGGTCTCAGTTTGTGGGACGCGTGAATAGAGCTTCTAACAATGTACGCGCACACGCTACGCGGGATGGGTGGTCACCCTAGGGTGAGGGAGGAGGTCTGGGGTCACAGGTCAGCACAGGACACAGGTGAGTCACTGCAGATCCTGTTGTCTATGGTTCCTTATTTGGATTCTACTGACCCCTCCACCCAGTGAAAGAAAGTAGAAACATGTAGCATGGCCAAACCATGTGGGGATCATCATCTGTCTGTTAAAGTCACCAACCACATCATCCCATCACATGGTTTTAGTAACTTTGATAGGAAGCTAGTGAGGATGATGACAGCAGTTAGTTCGTTCAAATCAACTAAAAAATGGCCGACAACAGGGAACGGAAAATCAGTTTGTGTCGTTCATTTTGCAAAGATTTGTTCAAAAGTACCGATTCATTCACAAATAACACACCACTATTCAGAACTTAACTGAGGTCAGAAGCTAATACGGAGTGAAACCATGTCAGAACATGCTCGCTCTTGTTTTATTTTTGGAAATAAAACATCTCCACTGATCAGCTTTGCCAAAGAAAAGAAACGTTCAAAACAAATGGATGGAATTTAACTTTATCACAACCAGCCACGGATCCCAGATGTTAGCTGTGTGTTGTAAACATTTCAGGACAGTGACTTTTACGACTTGGGTGGCTATAGTAGTGGTTTTTCTTCCAAGTTATTTAAAAGCTGGATCTTTTCCATCTCAACCATCAACCACCAGCCCACAAGCCACGCAGCGCTAAGCAAAAAAAACAAAAAAAACCCAAGAAAAATAACGGTGTGTTTTGTGCAAACTTAGTCTAGTGCATGGGTGATGGTAATGTTAGCAGAAATCCAAGAGAATAGCATTAGCAGGCTAGGTTATCTCAGATGCATAAACAGGCTAGGTTAGCTCAGTTGCATTAGCAGGCTAGGTTAGCTCAGATGCATTAGCAGGCTAGGTTAGCTCAGAGGCATTAGCAGGCTAAGTTAGCACAGATGCATAAATAAGCTAGGTTAGCTCAGTTACATTAGCAGGCTAGGTTAGCTCAGTTGCATGTTGCAAGTAAACAGTCAGTAACTTCACAGACACCAAACTGAGAAAAATGACCTTAAAGTTCTGTTGTTGTTCAGTCCCAGTAGTTGTAGGTAGATTATTGGACATGAGGCAGTATTATTGTTACTGTATATTAACTAGTTCTACAAAAACCACAGTGTGACTCACATGGATTAATTCTGTTAGTGATTAGTGACTGGGAATTTAGACTTTATCTCATGATTTTGACTTCACCTTATATATGAAAAACCTTTATAGAATCCATTCATTAACAGTGCACCTTATAGTACGGAAAATACGGTAATGACATAATCTGTTTCAGTCTAATACAGGGATTCACAAACTATACTACCTTATTGTTTCGTTTTACTAGTACTTTTAGCAGTTACTGTAAAAACACTCATCAATTTTCTCCAAAACAACAGACATTTGACATAAGATATTTTATTACATGACAAAGAATGATTTGAATGTTGTAAAAAAAAAAAACACAATAACTAATTTTGCAAAAAAAAAAAAAAAATCCAGTTACTGCCTTTTTACTTTGTAGGACAGAATACGCCCTACCACTCTGCCTTAACATGAATTGAGACACCCCTATAAGGAGTGAAATAGGATTCAGCTTGTGTCCTGGTTTTAATTAAATTTTATTTATAAAGCCCCAAATCACAACACTGTCATCTCACAGGGTTTTACAAAAAGACAATCAACCACAGAAATAGATCCAAAGTTTGAGTTGGTTTGGTTTGAGTAGTAGGTTTATGTGTGATGAGATATTTAAAGTAGAACTGCTAATGTTCAGACATGTTGACATGTGTTTGGTGTCCAGTAATATACCTGTGTTCAGTAATATTATGGCTTTCATGCAGAGAAACTCCTCACGGGAAACCTGCAAATTAGCGAACTCCTGAGGGATGAACTGAATAGCCAGGCAAAGGTCATAGATGGGGGACCTCCTCATCTGCTCCCTACAAAAACACAAACAGTAGAATGTTTACCTGAAAACACTGGACGCATGAGGACACGGTTATTCTCATCTGAAGCAAAATAAAGCTTCAGGAGTTTTTACTTACTGACTGAGAACCAGGTCAGGAGCGAAGTATAAATATTCACTGGTGACGTTCTGAAAGGAACGCCATCCCAGAGAAAACACCATCAGGTTCATCCAGGAGTACTGGATCAGGGTCATTTGGTCATTAATGTGAAGGTTACGAAACCCTGAAGGGAATCAAACAAACCACATTTAAACAAACACAAGGCTTACAAAGTTATGTACAACAAAATAAAGAGAATAAAACACAATAAAAAGCCACAAATGCTAATATAAAATACAATAAAACATAATAAAAGATAAAACACAATAAAACATAATAAAAGATAAAACACAATAAAACATAATAAACGATAAAACACAATAAAACATAATAAAAGATAAAACACAATAAAACATAATAAAAGATAAAATACAATAAAGCTTAAAACATGATAAATGTAAAAAAAAAAAAAAGATAAAAACGCAATAAAACATAATAAAAGTAAAAAATATTGAGATAAAAACACAAGAAAACAATAAAAGATAAAAACGCTCAGATAAAAACCAAAAAACATAATAAAAGATAAAAAAAAAAATAAAACAATACAAGTGAAATATATTAAGACAAAAAAAAACAATAAAACATAATAAATAAATAATTCTAGTGTTGACACAGGAAGCTTTTCATGTCCCACTTTTGGTCCTGTTTTTAGTCCCTATATTTGAGTAAAAATGTGTTAACCCCTTAACACCTACTGTCACAAATATGCAACATATAGTCTAGTTAAACTATGGCATGTGGTCACCCTAACCCACCATGAACTGCAACACATTTTTTCCCTTCAGATCTGACATCAGAGGGGTCCCAAGAACATGAACCCAAATGTACCTGGGGCAAATATGTCAAATTTGCATAAATGTCTGAAAACATACTTTTGTCTGTTTAATTAGTTCTAAACAAGATATTTTAGTGATATAAAGCCTAAAACTTATTTACTGACCATGGACCAAACCTCTGGGAAAGACTAACATGTAAATAATACCTTGCTTTATGTTACGGCCCTTGAGAACGTTCCGACAGTTCCCATTCACTTTGAACGGACGTTCCCAGCATTCTGCGGGCGGATTTTTTTCTTTAACTGCCTGCTGTTCCATTAACACCTGCTGTGCCATTAACGCCTGCTGTTCCATTAACGCCTGCTGTGCCATTAACGCCCACTGTGCCATTAACGCCTGCTGTTCCATTAACGCCTGCTGTGCCATTAACACCCGCTGTTCCATTAACGCCCGCTGTTCCATTAACGCCCACTGTGCCATTAACGCCGGCTGTGCCATTAACACCCGCTGTTCCATTAACGCCCGCTGTGCCATTAATGCCCGCTGTGCCATTAACGCCCGCTGTTCCATTAACGCCCACTGTGCCATTAACGCCTGCTGTGCCATTAATGCCCGCTGTTCCATTAAATCCCGCTGTGCCATTAACGCCCGCTGTTCCATTAACGCCCACTGTGCCATTAACGCCCGCTGTGCCATTAACGCCTGCTGTTTCATTAATGCCCGCTGTGCCATTAACGCCCGCTGTCCCATTAAACGCCCGCTGTTCCATTAACACCCGCTGTGCCATTAACGCCCGCTATGCCATTAACGCCCGCTGTTCCATTAACGCCCGCTGTGCCATTAACGCCCGCTGTTCCATTAATGCCCACTGTGCCATTAACGCCTGCTGTTTCATTAACGCCCGCTGTGCCATTAACGCCAGCTGTGCCATTAACGCCCGCTGTGCCATTAACGCCCGCTGTGCCATTAACGCCCGCTGTGCCATTAACGCCTGCTGTTCCATTAACGCCTGCTGTGCCATTAACGCCTGCTGTTCCATTAACGCCTGCTGTTCCATTAACGCCCGCTGTGCCATTAACGCCTGCTGTTTCATTAATGCCCGCTGTGCCATTAACGCCCGCTGTCCCATTAAACGCCCGCTGTTCCATTAACACCCGCTGTGCCATTAACGCCCGCTATGCCATTAACGCCCGCTGTTCCATTAACGCCCGCTGTGCCATTAACGCCCGCTGTTCCATTAATGCCCACTGTGCCATTAACGCCTGCTGTTTCATTAACGCCCGCTGTGCCATTAACGCCAGCTGTGCCATTAACGCCCGCTGTGCCATTAACGCCTGCTGCGCCATTAACGCCCGCTGTGCCATTAACGCCTGCTGTTCCATTAACGCCTGCTGTGCCATTAACGCCTGCTGTTCCATTAACGCCTGCTGTGCCATTAACGCCCACTGTGCCATTAACGCCTGCTGTTCCATTAACGCCTGCTGTGCCATTAACACCCGCTGTTCCATTAACGCCCGCTGTTCCATTAACGCCCACTGTGCCATTAACGCCGGCTGTGCCATTAACACCCGCTGTTCCATTAACGCCCGCTGTGCCATTAATGCCCGCTGTGCCATTAACGCCCGCTGTTCCATTAACGCCCACTGTGCCATTAACGCCTGCTGTGCCATTAATGCCCGCTGTTCCATTAAATCCCGCTGTGCCATTAACGCCCGCTGTTCCATTAACGCCCACTGTGCCATTAACGCCCGCTGTGCCATTAACGCCTGCTGTTTCATTAATGCCCGCTGTGCCATTAACGCCCGCTGTCCCATTAAACGCCCGCTGTTCCATTAACACCCGCTGTGCCATTAACGCCCGCTATGCCATTAACGCCCGCTGTTCCATTAACGCCCGCTGTGCCATTAACGCCCGCTGTTCCATTAATGCCCACTGTGCCATTAACGCCTGCTGTTTCATTAACGCCCGCTGTGCCATTAACGCCAGCTGTGCCATTAACGCCCGCTGTGCCATTAACGCCCGCTGTGCCATTAACGCCCGCTGTTCCATTAACGCCCGCTGTGCCATTAACGCCCGCTGTGCCATTAACGCCTGCTGTTTCATTAATGCCCGCTGTGCCATTAACGCCCGCTGTCCCATTAAACGCCCGCTGTTCCATTAACACCCGCTGTGCCATTAACGCCCGCTGTGCCATTAACGCCCGCTGTTCCATTAACGCCCGCTGTGCCATTAACGCCCACTGTGCCATTAACGCCTGCTGTTTCATTAACGCCCGCTGTGCCATTAACGCCTGCTGTTCCATGAACGCCCGCTGTTCCATTAATGCCTGCTGTGCCGTTAACGCCCGCTGTTCCATTAACGCCCGCTGTTCCATTAACGCCCGCTGTTCCATTAACGCCTGCTGTGCCGTTAACGCCCGCTGTTCCATTAACGCCCGCTGTTCCATTAACGCCTGCTGTGCCGTTAACGCCCGCTGTTCCATTAACGCCCACTGTGCCGTTAACGCCCCCTGCCAATGGCAACGAGTTTTGTCACTTCAGATTCATGGCACCATATCACTCTGCAGGTAGTTCTGCCACTTTGAAAGTAAATATTTGCTACGTTGTAACAGCTATTTTATCTAATCTGTTAGAGTAGTAGCAGTAATAAGGTGTAATAACTGTGGGATCAGCAAGATAATATATTGCCCACGCGTTACTATCAGAAAAATATTTCCCAACAAGGCGGGACAGCACGCCTTTGGCATCGGGGAGCTTGCTAATTTACATAAATCCAATATGGCTGAAAGAACACAATAAAATTACCTTATAAAGCCTTCTGCTTAGACACATTTTATTCCTTATCTTTATGACCAACAAAGGCACCTCTTCAGTTTATCAATACACAGATCGTTAACATAAAAATTATTCTCTGTGGTTAGAAATGACATTTCTGTTACACATGTAATGTGTATGTATGTAATGTAAATGTTAATATTCCATGGTTACCACAGACATGACAGTCATGGTATATGTACTAGGGGCTCAGTTGGTAGAGTGGGTCGCCCAGTGACCAAGAGGTTGGTGGTTTGCGTCCAACCTCTCTGTTGTCCACATGTGGAAGTGTCCTTGGACAAAGACACGAAACCCTTAGTCTCCCAGTAGGACTGACAGAACCTTAGAAACCTACTGGTGTATGAGTGTGTGTGAATGGGTGAATGCAAACGTATAAGAGCCTGAAAGCATATGTTTAGTTTGTGGTAGGTTACATAAATGTATTTAAATACTTCTCTGCCCCTCACTCACCGAGCCTCCAGAACATTACAGGTTAACCTGTAAGGAGCAGTGGGCAGCGTGTGGGCACCCATCTCCAGATGTAGAACCAGGCCTGGTCAGAGTCACCTGGCTGGAGGGTTTGACCCTAACAAACATGTTTTTGGGTGATACTGGAGAAAACCCATCCAGACATGAGGACAGACACATGTAAACGGTCTGGGAATCAAACCCGGTTCTTCTTCTGTGAAGCAAGAGCGCTAACTGTGCTGCTACTACTGTACCTTCAAAACTATTGAATAGTTTTGTTATTAAAATAAATAAGTAATAAATACTAATGATGGGTAAATGTTCTTCACTTCTATAGTTCTGTCCCACCTTCATGATTCAAAGCTCTTTACATTAGCCTCACATTCACCCATTCACACACACTCATACACCAGTAGGTTTCTAAGGTTCTGTCAGTCCTACTGGGAGACTAAGGGTTCAGTGTCTTTGTCCAAGGACACTTGGACATGTGGACATGTGGTCTGAGCCACAGCCGCCCTAATAAACCAGTGACTTTATTCTAATTTAATAGTGAATTAGTATTTTCAACTGTAATAGGGTGTTTACATGGTTCACCATATGTTCTGTTGCTATGGCAAAAGAGAAGACACTAAAGGGACATCTGGTCTGAACCTTTTTATCTGCGTTTACATGAGTGTTGTCATTCAGTCTTGCGTGTGGGGTTAGGGATAGTCATTCCAGGCTTGAGATGGATAGCGTTAGCATTAGCATTAGGGATATTCATGCCAGGTTGTAGATGGTTAGGGTTAGCATTAGCATTAGGGATATTCATGCCAGGTTGTAGATGGTTAGGGTTAGCATTAGCATTAGGGATATTCATGCCAGGTTGTAGATGGTTAGGGTTAGCATTAGCATTAGGGATATTCATGCCAGGTTGTAGATGGTTAGGGTTAGCATTAGCATTAGGGATATTCATGCCAGGTTGTAGATGGTTAGGGTTAGCATTAGCATTAGGGATATTCATGCCAGGTTGTAGATGTTTAGGGGTAGCATTAGCATTAGGGTTAGGGATACTCATTCCAGGCTGTAGATGGTTAGCATTAGCATTAGCAGTAGGGATATTCATGCCAGGTTGTAGATGTTTAGGGTTAGCATTAGCATTAGGGTTAGGGATACTCATTCCAGGCTGTAGATGGTTAGCATTAGCATTAGCATTAGCACCTGGTCAGATTTAGATTTATCCAATGAAGTACTCAAACTGTGCATCTACACTGTAAAAAATTAAATCTGACCAAGTGTTTTAGATAGCTTGAAATAAGCAAAAAAAAGTACTAAAATATTGAATTAAGCCAAAAAAAAAACAAAAAAAACTTGAATTAAACAGGTTTATCTCTCACTGTGAAAATGTTCTTTTTTTGGCTGACTTTTTTTTCTTAATTTGATTCTAATTTGATTTGATTTTCTAATTCAAACTTTAATTCTTAGTTTTTTTTTTATTAATTCAGATTTCTTTTTCAGTCAGATATAATAATAATAATAATGGATTAGATTTCTATAGTGCTTTTCAAGGCACCCAAAGCGCTTTACATTATTGATCCATTATTCATTCACTCTCACATGCTCCCTCTGGTGGCAGTAAACTACATATGTAATCACAGTTGCCCTTGGGCAGACTGACAGAAGCATGGCTGCCATTTCGCACCTACAGCCCCTCTGACATTCATACACCAGTGTAAGTGACACTGGAGGCAAGGAGGGTAAAGTGTCTTGCCCAAGGACACAACGGACTGACAAGGACAGAGCGGGAATTGAACCACCAACCCTTTGGTCAATGGATGACCTGCTCTCCCAACTGAGCCATGGCCGAACTAATTTTTAGAAAATAGATCAGGAAAATCTGATTTTGAGACATTTTACCGAAATAATTTTCATTTGTTCCATTGGCTGATTTTTTATTTTTTTTTGCTTGAATAAAGCAAAATAAATAAATAAAATAAAATTCTTAAATTGACCAAATGTAATAATGCATTTTTCACTGTAAAAATCTAAACCTCAGCAGGTGTATCTTTCTTCATTTCTAGTCCAAATATATGATCAGACTGAACCCTGCTGTTGTGTTCATGTGTCAGGAACAGGAGTGGTGTTCCTGGGTCAGTTTGACCCACTGCATCTTTAATTATCCAAAACATGTCCCAAACAAAAAATACTAACAAACACAAAATACTAACAAGCATTGATAATATTTCATTATTCATTTCATTATTTGGTTGTGTATGGTGTTCCTTAAAGCAGACCTATTACAGTCAGTTAACTGTCATTATTTTAGTTTTCAGCACCTACACAGTAGCTTTGAATGATTTCCAGCTCAAAAAACTCCATAGTTATCTTACACCACCATTCACTAAAGTCCCAATCCAAGCCCATTTCTGCCTCTGCCTGAAATGCTGTTTTGACAGACGAAGGTTTTGGGGTCGGCCCCCACATGTATATTTGTTTACTGTGTGATAGCAGTAGGCTAACAGAGGCTACTGTACACAGAGCTATCAAGTCACACGCTTTTCAGTCATAATATACATTTCTCTGGTGTGGCGCTCTCACTATAGCCTCGCTGCACTAGCACTATTCATTACATCTATCGCTCTAGGCATGCTTCTAGGCGGGGCTAAAAGTTTGTCTTTCAAGTCCTCTGTATGCAATAGGACGGTACTACAACCAATCAGTGTAATCTTTAGGATGATGTAGTTAGAGCGCCTGAAAATTCACAGGGGAGTCCAGAGAAAGTTAGGAATGACTAAATAAAATGGTGGATTATGGAGCTGAACGACTGTTGTCGCTTCTGTAAAAAGAATTTAAAAATTGTTTACGTTTTCTCACATTCTTCACTCATCTGTGATAAAAGGAAATCTACACCTGTTGTTGTTCTTCTTCTATGGTTGTTTCCAGTTGTTTTTCTCCGAATCGTTGCAGCATCACTTTGTTAGCCCCGCCCTCTAACTCTATACTTCACGGTGATTGGCCGACCAGTTTCAGGGAAATCTAGCCAAAAGTTACATTGAGCGAAACTAGACTACTACTGATTTACTGCCCCCTGGGGGGTCTAACACGGCGAGGCTACTCTCACTATTGAACCAGGAGGAATGAAGCACATTAATATTTTGGACCACTCATACGTTACGTTAAATTACACCGCTATAAACATGTCCAACTTTGATGTGTTGGACCACATGTCTGAGTCGCACAATGAAAGACAAGACAAAATTCTGCCACAGCCACGGAGGATGGAGCCAGAAGTGTCAGTTTGGTAAGTATTACCACAGCTACTTTATTATGTAACTCTCGGGAAAGTTTGAATTAAATGTTTTGTGGGCGGTTCCACGCTGTTGAAGCATTCGTCCCAATTGGAGGTTTTGTACACATCTGGTCAACATCTGGTCAACCAGCTGTTTAGAGTGACAGGAAACCACATTGCAGGATTCCAGCATAAACACTATAGCTCATGTTTTATAACTTTGCTGAGGTCTTCAGTCGACATCTTACATTATAACATTGTATGTATGAAGAAAAACATCAACATAATAGGTTTGCATTTTAAAAAATGTTAAAAATGTGTTTAAAAATATATATTTAAGCACATCTAGAGATGAAAATGAATGTTTTACAAATTTAAGAAAAAAGAAATCTAAAAAAAAAAGAAAAAAGGGGGCGTTGGGTCAACAAATAAATAAATAAATACACTGTTGTGATTTTTTTCGGTGTCAGTTTTCTTTCCTCTGAACCAATCAGATGTTTACCCAGACACAGTCACCTCTCTTTGCAAAGCTGCGCATCCATTAGCGGCTAAGACCCAGACCTTCAGCCAAGGCGGCTTGCTTTTGGGTCTCCATGGTGACGTGTGCAGTGACCCTGAGCGTTACCTGGCAGAGACTTGGACCACTTGACGATCCACAGCAGCTGCTTCTCGCACAGACGGTTCAGGCTGTTGAGCAGCAGGTGCGGCACTTCCGGCAGCGAGTTCTCATAACCGCAGTACACTACCTCCGGCTCGATGTTCTCCAGGACGCTGATGATCTGCTGCGAGAACTGCACCTCGCGGATGCCCGGGATGCAGGACATGGAGGTGAGGGCCTGGCTGTCGCTGGACATGGCCAAGTGGGACTGGAACATGAGGGACGGGGCTAGACCCAAGGCCTTCAAGGCCCCGAAACGCTTCAGCTTCCTGCCTGTGATGCCAGACACAAGGTTAATGTGTGAGGAGGAAGAGTTAGTTAGTTAGGTAGTTAGTTAGGTAGTTGGTTAGTAGTTAATTAGTGAGTTAGTTAGTCCATAATGTAACTATTTTATCTATAACTAGATCACTCAGACCTCAGTCTGCCAAAGGTTTGGATCTGGATTTTCAGAACTTATGTATAAACTAGTGTTCCGTGTTCGCTAACAATTTATTTGATCTGTTATTAACAATCCCTTAGAGGGTTTAAAAACATTCAAAGAAATCCTCGGCCTGGTTTTTTTATTTCAATATTTTTCGCACAACGACCAAATGTCACATGTTAGATCTAATGTTAAATATGAAGCACAAGATATTGTCTGATTTAACTAAATATGTCAATAACCTGCTTTAAGGTAAAGGTCATACATTTACCAAATATACCATTGGCTTGACGTCATACGACGTCTTTACGTGACGTTATACGACGTCTTTACGTGACGTCATGGAGCCTATGGGTGTTATCTCATCTGAGGTCAGAAGGTCAGACGAAGTGAAGGAAAAAAACACCTGATACTATCTGGTCTAGATTCTGAGACATCACCACTGATGTGTTTGAACTGTTGACCTTCACTGTCATCTTGACCTTTGACCTTTAGATTCTGAGATATCACCACTGATGTGTTTGAACTGTTGACCTTCACTGTCATCTTGACCTTCGACCTTTATAGCTCAAAATTTAATAACTTCTTCTTCAATCATCTGTGAAAGTTTCATCAAAATCCATCTATATTTTTTAAATGATCTTACTGACAAACAAACAAACAAATGCATGGTAAAACATCACCTCCTTTGTGGAGGTAATGAGATATTTGGAGTAGAAATGAGAATAAGACACACAATTTCAGTACTGTACTGTAAAAACATAAATCTGACCAAGTGAATTTGTCTCATTTTTAGTCCAAACATCTGATCCGAATCACAATCACTTTATTTGTCATTTACATAAAACCACAGGACAACGAGTGTTGGTAAAGTTTGTGCAGAAACAGCAAGAAACCAAAGAATCATTTCTGATGTCCACAAAACAACCACAAACTGTATTTTACACCAGTTATTGACATGTACTAATAGAATTATTACAAATATTAAAGACTAGTACATGATGTTTGGGTTTTGTGGCTTAAATGAAATAAAATGGAACGTGTATAACTTAATAATATTTATAACTCTAAATTTGTTTTAGTGAAACTAAAGAGAAAAAGAAAAAATATGGACCCTTTAGTGGGCCAGATTTGGCCCCTGGGCCGCATATTTGACACCTGTGGTCTAATGATTGTGACACTGATCTACCCACAAGTGTTAATAAAGTCACCTTCGACCTGTGGAACATCTGGAACTAACACAAAACAACACAACTACACACATACACAATGAATTTTATTATTATTATTATTATTATTATTAGTAGTAGTAGTAGTAGTAGTAGTAGTAGTAGTATTTGTATTATTATTAGTATTATTATTATCATCATCATCATTATTATTATTTTTATTATTATATCAACATTATTGTATTTTTTATGTTGATTGTTTACATGTTTATTGCAGTTTTGTAAACAACACAGTAAACACTTTGTTTACATTAAAATGTGATTATGATTCAGTTGTTTTTTCTTTTAAGTTCAGAACAGTTCAGCAAAAGGTCAAAGGTCAGAATAGTCAAAGGTCCAAACAATTGCAGTAGAAAGTCAAAGGTCAGAACAGTTAAATTTAAGAACAGTTAAGCAGCAGGTCAAAGGTCAGAAGAGTTCAAACAGAAGGTCAAAGGTCAGAATAGTTAAAGTAGACTGTAAAAGGTTAGGAAAGTTAAAGCAGAAGGTCAAAGGTCAGAATAGTTAAAGTAGACTGTAAAAGGTTAGAAAAGTTAAAGCAGAAGGTCAAAGGTCAGAACAGTTAAAGCAGAAGGTCAAAGGTCAGAATAGTTAAAGTAGATGGTCAAAGGTTAGAAAAGTTAAAGCAGAAGGTCAAAGGTCAGAATAGTTAAAGTAGATGGTCAAAGGTTAGAAAAGTTAAAGCAGAAGGTCAAAGGTCAGAATAGTTAAAGTAGACTGTAAAAGGTTAGGAAAGTTAAAGCAGAAGGTCAAAGGTCAGAATAGTTAAAGTAGACTGTAAAAGGTTAGGAAAGTTAAAGCAGAAGGTCAAAGGTCAGAATAGTTAAAGTAGACTGTAAAAGGTTAGGAACGTTAAAGCAGAAGGTCAAAGGTCAGAATAGTTAAAGTAGACTGTAAAAGGTTAGAAAAGTTAAAGCAGAAGGTCAAAGGTCAGAACAGTTAAAGCAGAAGGTCAAAGGTCAGAACAGTTAAAGTAGATGGTCAAAGGTTTGAAAAGTTAAAGCAGAAGGTCAAAGGTCAGAACAGTTAAAGTAGATGGTCAAAGGTTAGAAAAGTTAAAGCAGAAGGTCAAAGGTCAGAACAGTTAAAGTAGATGGTCAAAGGTTTGAAAAGTTAAAGCAGAAGGTCAAAGGTCAGAACAGTTAAAGTAGATGGTCAAAGGTTAGAAAAGTTAAAGCAGAAGGTCAAAGGTCAGAACAATTAAAGTAGATGGTCAAAGGTTAGAAAAGTTAAAGCAGAAGGTCAAAGGTCAGAACAGTTAAAGAAGCCTGGTCAAATCTAAGCAGGAACACCAAAGTAAGGGATGAATAAAACCAGAATGTCTGCATATACGTCTAACTGGACGCTATGACGCTGCATAACCCCTCAGTTTTATATCCCAGTTTTAGCGCTATCAGGGATTTGCAAAAACCCCCAAAACAAATCAAATCAAAAACTTCACCCAAACGTTACCTCCGAGCATCATTCCTGCTTGATAGCACTTTCTGAGGCGACACGCGGGGCAATTTTTCCTCCGGATTTTGTCCACAATGCAGTCATTTCTCCCGGCGCACAGATAGCTATGATGGCCTGTCGAGTAAAAAGCAGAACACACACAATACACAGCATTTTATTAACAGCGCTTGATTTGTCCACTGCATGTGGCGTAATGAGGAGAAGAAAAGTAGAGCGGGGGTCTCTGGAGTTTGAACAACAGCCACTCCAGTTTACTGCATGCTGTGGGCGCGCCACGAGGACACCGCTAAAGACCAAAATGAGATAGAGACAAGGCTGTGAGGACAGAGTGACACGGCCGTGGTGAGACGGAGTGGCTCGTACGTATCTGCCGTTAGCAGATAACAAGAAAAACAAGAACAGGGGGAACACTGGCCAACGTGATACTGTCGCTAATGACTGTAAAAGAACTGCCATAGAAGGTCAGTGTGGGGACTGTGCTAACAACACAGTCACCCCCCCACCCAAAAAAAAGACTGCCAGAGGGTTGGTGACGTAATAAAAGTAGGAAAAGAAAAGGAAAAATACTCTGGAAGAGGTACGGAAAATACTTTAGTAAAAATAGGGGGAAAATAATCTAGTAAAAGGAAGAAAAAATACTGTGGTAAAAGTAAGGGGGGGGGGGTCAGGAAAAAAGTAAGAAAAAATACTCTGTAATGAGTCGGAAAAGAAGTGAAAATACTCTGGTAAATGTAAGAAAACTACTCTAGTAACAATAGGGGGGAAATAATGTAGTAAAAGGAAGAAAAATACTGTGGTAAAAGTAGTCAAAAAATACTCTAGTAAAATATCCTGCTGTTGACCTGAAGGCCTTGTGTCAAAAAGTACGAGTCATCATCAAACTTGAGAAAGACCTTCATGAGACGCATGTGTGAATGTGAGGATCCTCCAACAAAGGTCAAAGGTTATTGACAGTACAGTGTTCCCAGACGGACGGACGGATGAGCAGCATTTCCATGTCCCCCACCGGGGGGACATGGAAATATACTCCTTATATTTATATAAATATTTGTACTTTATACTCCTTATATTTATATAAATATCTGTATTTATACTCCTTATATTTATATAAATATCTGTATTTATACTCCTTATATTTATATAAATATCTGTACTTTCTACTCCTTATATTTATATAAATATCTGTACTTTCTACTCCTTATATTTATATAAATATCTGTACTTTCTACTCCTTATATTTATATAAATATCTGTACTTTCTACTCCTTATATTTATATAAATATCTGTACTTTCTACTCCTTATATTTATATAAATATCTGTATTTATACTCCTTATATTTATATAAATATCTGTACTTTCTACTCCTTATATTTATATAAATATCTGTACTTTATACTCCTTATATTTATATAAATATCTGTACTTTATACTCCTTATATTTATATAAATATCTGTATTTATACTCCTTATATTTATATAAATATCTGTATTTATACTCCTTATATTTATATAAATATCTGTACTTTCTACTCCTTATATTTATATAAATATTTGTACTTTATACTCCTTATATTTATATAAATATCTGTATTTATACTCCTTATATTTATATAAATATCTGTACTTTCTACCAGAGGCAGAGCAGGACATTGTGATGATCCAGGGCAACGATGGACAAAGAGTAGGAAAAGTAGGAAAAAAATACTCTGGGAAAAATACAAAAGTAGGAAGAGTAAAAAAAAACCAAACCGATATTTATGAAGAAATGTAGGAAGTTAAAGTCAAAAGTTTCCATAAAAATAAATCCAGTCCAGATAACGCAGTCGTTTCAGTTACTTCCAGCTGTGGTTTTACTTAAGTTTCTTAGTTTGTTTGTTGGTTGAATTAGGACTAAAGGTTGTTTATAGATGGGATGGGATTCTGGGAAAAGTCAAAGTTGGAGCTGAGAGAGAAAAGGAGAAGAAAGATGTTTGTTTCCATCCTCACCTTCTACTGCTCGTTTAAAAAAGACTTTACAGCTTCCACAGGTTAAGACTCCGTAGTGACATCCTGACGCCTCATCTCCACAGATCACACACAGTCTCTGAGGCGGCATCCTGCAAACACACAACACCTTCAGGGAATATTCTGGAAGCAGCTTCAATCATATAGAACATGAACCAAACTATCAATGATACCAGAGGTGGAAGGAACCAAGTACAAGTACTTCCTTTATTGTACTTAAGTACTGGAGTATTTAGTTTTCTGGAAACTTTTTACTTTGACTCCCTACATTTGTTAATAAATATCTGTACTTTATACTCTTTACATTTATATAAATATATGTACTTTATACTCTTTACATTTATATAAATATATGTACTTTATACTCTTTACATTTATATAAATATATGTACTTTGTACTCTTTACATTTATATAAATATATGTACTTTATACTCTTTACATTTATATAAATATATGTACTTTATACTCTTTACATTTATATAAATATATGTACTTTATACTCCTAACATTTATATAAATATCTGTACTTTATACTCCTTACATGTATATAAATATATGTACTTTATACTCTTTACATTTATATAAATATATGTACTTTATACTCTTTACATTTATATAAATATATGTACTTTATACTCCTTACATTTATATAAATATATGTACTTTATACTCTTTACATTTATATAAATATTTGTACTTTATACTCTTTACATTTATATAAATATATGTACTTTATACTCCTTACATTTATATAAATATCTGTACTTTATACTCCTTACATGTATATAAATATATGTACTTTATACTCTTTACATTTATATAAATATATGTACTTTATACTCCTTACATTTATATAAATATATGTACTTTATACTCCTTACATTTATATAAATATCTGTACTTTATACTCTTTACATTTATATAAATATCTGTGTTTTATACTCCTTACATTTATATAAATATCTGTACTTTATACTCTTTACATTTATATAAATATATGTACTTTATACTCCTTACATTTATATAAATATCTGTACTTTATACTCTTTACATTTATATAAATATCTGTACTTTATACTCCTTACATTTATATAAATATCTGTACTTTATACTCTTTACATTTATATAAATATCTGTGTTTTATACTCCTTATATTTATATAAATATCTGTACTTTATACTCCTTATATTTATAGAAATATCTGTACTTTATACTCCTTATATTTATATAAATATCTACTTTATACTCCTTATATTTATATAAATATCTGTACTTTATACTCCTTATATTTATATAAATATCTGTACTTTATACTCCTTATATTTATATAAATATCTGTACTTTATACTCCTCATATTTATATAAATATCTGTACTTTATACTCCTTATATTATTATAAATATCTGTACTTTATACTCCTTATATTATTATAAATATCTGTACTTTCTACCAGAGCCAGACATTGTGATGATCCAGGGTCTGCAGTGACTCCGCTAGAAAAAAACAGACTTGTTAGATGCCATTTCCTGTACTCTAGTGTATTCTAGGGTGAGCTGTTCGACTAATCCTAACCTCATGACATAGATATGAACACTGTCAGTATACTTAGTATATCAGTGTGTTAGAATGTCCAGCCTCAGGTGCCACAGCCGCCATCTTGGTTCAGGGTCCCTATGTTTCTCACACTATCAGGGAAGATATTTCCAACTGATGATCAGGCGAGCAGCGTTACCGCCATATAAAGATGACACTGACTAAACAGACATTTATTCAATAGACAGAGGTAGTCAATGCAATGTGTTCCATATCTGTGACCCCATGACATGAAAATAAAACTATTCAAATCAAGAGACTGAGAGGTTTCCTTCCCACAATGCAACTCGGTTTAATGGAAAGAAAATGTATTGCAAATGGGTACATATTTAATGTACGTATTTAACACTGAGTGAATATTAACACAACATTATAAATAAAATAACAGAATATGGAAATGGAAACTAAGGATCAGGGTTATAATAGTTTTGATTTTTCCACCCCTCTAATTCAGTTACTTTTCTTTTTTTTTAGCAGGTTTAGTAATTTTTATTAGTTATCGTTTCTTCTGACTGCTCAGTTTTAGTTTTTTCTGAGGTGTGGGTCATATGGGTCAGGTTGAGGTGGGTCATTGACTGAGCAGAGACAAACATATGGACAGTATGATGTACAATATAAACTCCCTATAACAGGGGGGTTCAGTTCTAGCCATTTTGGCCAAACATAGATAAACCAGCTAACCATCAGAATACCAGATATAAATAATATGAACTTCGGTAAAAAGTCAAATAGTGTTTAAAATTCAAATGATATTTTCCATATTCATATTCTAAGGATGTGAATATGTGTTTCTGCTCTCATACCTGCACTTTACTTAATTCATTAAAATCAGCTGCTGTAATTGTAGAATTCTTCCCATGGTGGAATAAAGCAGGGCTGTAGTTAAGACCATCTTTGTCGAGTCCATGACCAGGACCGGTCGAGACCAAGTCAAAACCGAATCCAAAGACATTCAAGTCCAAAAGACCAGGACAGAAAAAAAACATGGCAGAATAAAGTCCATCCTTTGGGTTATTATTGTTGATCTAAAAGCATAAACAGTGTCACAACATAAATAGAACCATTCCTCTGGATATCACATCATCTAATCTAAAGAAAACAGAATGATATAAGGCCACGGTTCTCAAACTGGGGTCCGCGGACCCCTAGGGGGACGTGACGCATGTCCAGGGGGTACGCAAATTATTCACGTTTTTTTTGTTTTTTGCTGTTTTATTTTGAAATGCGGAAGTTTTATTTTGTAGCGAGCGGGCGGAAGTAACAGCGCTGTTTGACGCTAGCTTGACTAAATTGAGACGGAGCGAGTCACAGGATATTTTTAGCCACCCTGCAGCGAACATGGATCGATTTTTGTGTCCGCCAAGTTCCTCAAGAAGTGGTAAAAGAAATGACAATGAAAATGACAATGACAAAAACAAACGCCCTAACCCTAAAAAGAGAAAGTACATTGATAGTTATATTGAGTTTGACAAGCTCATCCCTCTCATTAAGTCTCTGTCTGTTTGTCTGTCTGTCTGTCTGTCTGTCTGTCTGTCTGTCACACACACACACACGGATTTTTGTGTCTTTTGTTCCATTTATTATTTTAAAATTATTTAAAATTGTTGTTTCTGAAGTGTTCATTTATATTATAATACCTGAAAATGTGGCTGGTTTGCACAAAAGCACTATTAAAAAAGGTTATCATTGTTTCATAATAATCATTGTTGAAGTGTTTTTTTTTTAATCATTTTCAGTATCGCGAGGATGAGGGGGGACATGGAAAAATTTCACCCCTCCAAGGGGGACCTGGGCCAAAAAAGTTTGAGAACCCCTGCTATAAGGTCATAGGTCGAATTACAGGAGGTACTAGGGGGTACTATACCCCCCATTGAAGACCCAGTTCCCAAAGAGGCAAAAATATCACTTCAGGTCATTTTGTTGATATTGTGAAAAAAAAAAAAAACTAGACTTCCATCCATCAGCCAAAGGAAATGTGGCCTGTGTGTTTGTCTCTTGTCAGATCGCTGGAGTTGTAGCGAATGAAACTAAGAAATATCTGCATATGTGAAACTGTCAGTCAGTTCTGTTGAAGCTCCGCCCATTTTCTGTGAGTAAGGGATGTTCCCCGTTCCCATGGAAACCAGCCTGGAGTTACACACGCAGACACAGAGCTGACTTGGAGTAGAAAAAGTGAAGGAGCAGTACCCCCTCCCCCCCCAAATAGGGTGGGGTAATTCACACAATGGCTTCTACCCTTTGGAACACCACTGCTGTATCATACAAACACAAATGTCATTCACCACAACCAATCGTTTCATATATATATATATTTTTTTTTATATCTCATGAAACCAGTCATACCATACGTCAGACAAGGGAACTCGAGTCCAGTTGCACTTAAATCGCACTTACAAAGACTTTTGACTTGCACTCAAAGACTTGAGACTCACAGTTGGATGTTATGACTCGCGAGTTCATTGTCATTGAATTATTTATTGTATTATTTAATTCGTTTTAGTTTTTCCACTGTGTTGCTCAGCATTATGGGAAAATCACAGACAGAAATAGTTTCCCTTGATATTAGAGAAAAGGTTTGTAACACGTGCTGCCACAGACTTTCATATCAACAGTTACCATGGCGATGGCAGGTTCAAGTGGAGCTGTTCTTTTTATAATTTAATTTGCAAGGGATAATGCATTCGGGGAATATTTTTCTGGTAGTAAGTTGTGGGGAATACATTATCCCGCTTATGCTCCGGTTATTACAGCTTATTACTGCTACTACTCTAACAGATTAGATAAAATAGCCGTCACAACGTAGTGAATATGTGACCCGCCACCACGAAACCAGGCATAAGTCGCGCTGAGCCGTTCAGAGCTACAGCCAAATTTAGGCTGGAAGGTGATTTGTTATTTGTGTTTACACCTTATCAAAAAACGGTACCTTAACACCTCTATGTTCACTTCCTGTGGTCATTACATTGAAATCCAATCAATAAAGGTGTTTATTGAGTCAATTATTTAAGCGGTGACAAAAGTTCAGGTATTGCTGAGCAAAGACAAAGACGACTTCCACCTCTTTTCGCCGAACAAAACGATCTCCGTTCCGTGGGTAAACACCCAAGTGTTTGGTACGAGGTAAAAGCTTATATTGAATGTTCTGTCCAATGGTGTAAGCCAAATGATTATAATACGTCACACTTCTGTCCTATTATTATAATATATAAAACTTCTGTGACATGTCCATCAGAGTGTCCTTTTACATCTGTGAATATTTTGTGTCAATCGGATACAAATTATTATGCGTTGCTAAGGACTTCCTACCCCAAAACAGTCCAAAACTTTAACGGACAATATCTAAAAATATGCAAATTGTAAAATATGTCCAAATGTGGATATTAAAATGACCATAACTTTGGTTCTACTTGTGATAGAAACATCATTTTTTCACCATCTTAAACCTTAGTTTCCACTCTACCAAGATACACACATAACTCTGTTTGGATTTACACACACTTATGCCTGGTTTACTGGTGGTGGGTCACATATTTACTTTCAAAGTGGCCGAACTACCTGCGGAGTGATAAGGTACAGTGAATGTGAAGGGACAAAACTCGTTGCCATGGGCAGCGGGTGTTAACGGCACAGTGGGCGGTTATCAAAAAAAATCCGCCCGCTGTTGCAACGTTCTAGAAGGCCGTAGAATAAACATATAAAACCTTCACACAGATGTTCAGTCACCTGTAAGGAATGTGGCTTTTGAAAGCTTAGACCCTCAGGAATTGATTTATACAAAGCAATAATAGAAATATGATTATTCCCATATTTTTAAAATGATTATTAACATTAATATTAACTTCTGTTGTGTAGTTATGTTGTACTGGAACGTGTTAGCTAGTCTGTAGTGCCACTGTCTGGCAGGGAAGGGAATGATCTTTTCATAAATACCTAACATAAATAAACTTAAAAACTTCATTCAAGTTTAAAAGATGAGTTAAAAAGCACTGAATAATTTCTAAATGCAACTTTGAACTGTTTTAATCCCAGCATCTATGATTAACTGATGGCATCATCATATAAAAATAATAGATTTTATTTTTTATACTATTAATGATGATTTTTTAATCAAAAGGCTCTATGTCAAAAGACCAAAAACAGTGTTTTGTATGAACGACAATATTATAAAGTTTATCCATGTTTACAGTATTGCAAAAAAGTAAATTAATTCACATGTTTATTTACGGGTTTGCAGAATTCAGCAAGGTAAAGAAAGATGTTTTTATTTATTTATGTTACCTTCCTCAGTTAACCATTTTCATTTTTCATTTTCCTCAATTTGCTATTTTCTGGGAAAGAAGCAGAACACAAACATAAATACGTTTGTATATTTATCCTGGATGTTTCCTCACATTGCACAATACATTGTTCTGATCACTTTTGATGTTGTAGTGTGTAATAATAGAATATATAGTACAGTGGCCTACATGCTTTCACCATACTTTATTACTACATACTTTATCCAAAACAATACAGCATTGCAGTATTATCTTAAATAGCGTCTAATGTGAAAACGTTTGTTTCAGGCATTTGAGACTTGACTTGGAAAAAGTGACTTGTGAACATCTCTGCCAGACGTACAGTAAACAATAACTATGTCCAAAAACACATGACCTTGTCTTATCTTCTGCTATGTTAGCTAATGTTAATGTTAACATAACACATAGCCTAGCTTATGAGGCTAAGCAGTGGCTAAGTCTGCAGTTAACTTACCCAGATGAATGACGCCTTTTACCTTGAATATTGTAACAAAATAAAGACGCCTGGACTCGGTCGAGACCATGAACCATATTTGACAAGACCAGTGGCTGAGAGTGAGACAAGTCCAAGTCAAATACCAGCGAGTCCAAGACCATAAAACAACTGTCTCGAGTTTGGACTCAAGTCCAGAACCGACTCGAGTACTCCAGCCCTTATATATATATATATATATATATATATATATATATATATATATATATATATAAATATTTTTGCATGTTTTTAATATTTTTTATCAATTTTTTTTGTGTTTTTTTCTGTATTTTAAAAGAATGTTTGAATATGTTTTGAATTTCCCTTTGCTTTTTAGGGTTAGTTTTCTTTGCATGTGCAATTTTGTGGATTTAAAAAAATGTGGTTGATTTTTTTCCCACATTTTTTGCTTTTCTTAGTGTTTTTTTTTTTTTTAGGAAATTAGAGTACATAGAAAAACCTGAGACAGAACCTTAAGTGTTTTGACCATAATTAATCAAAATTAATCCAAAACGACTCTGTGATTAATCTGATTAATCATTTGACAGCTGGAGTTAAAATGAACTCTGTTAGTGTTATATTAACACTGGTGATTTTACCTTTATGCTTTAACATGTTTAACAGCCGTGGAGAATTTAGCAAGTCAAAAAAACCATGTTCTCTTTAACTGTTAGAGTTGTCCATTAAACACATGACATTAAACACTACATTTGCATCAGTCTGATAAATAGGGGATTATGCAATGACTAATAAACATGTAGGCAGTGATAACAGTGTTCAGTAATGAAAGTGGGTTATAAATGACTTCCAATGTCAACGTGTCCCAAAAAATGTCATTAATAGAATACAGTAGATCATGGAGGTGATTTAACCCATAAAGACCTAGAACTACTTTTGTAATGACTTCCAAATGGGTTTTTTCTCTTCTTTTATCCATTACCAAGTGATTTAACACCATGGATTATTATATTGTCACCTTCTTAGAATAACTGCTGAACTTTTCTTTTTCTCAAGAAACACAAAAAAAATATCGGAAATGGACCATTTAAGGATTTAGAGTCAAACTGGCCTTTGGGATTAACCATTAATCAGTCCAGTGGTCAGTCCAGTGGTCAGCCCAGTGGTCGGTTCAGTGGTTGGTCCAGTGGTCGGTCCAGTGGTCGGTCCAGTGGTCAGTCCAGTGGTCGGTTCAGTGGTCAGTCCAGTGGTCGGTTCAGTGGTCAGTCCAGTGGTCAGTCCAGTGGTCAGTCCAGTAGTCAGTTCAGTGGTCAGTCCAGTAGTCAGTCCAGTGGTCAGTCCAGTGGTCGGTTCAGTGGTCAGTCCAGTGGTCATTCCAGTGGTTGGTTCAGTGGTCAGTCCAGTGGTTGGTTCAGTGGTCAGTCCAGTGGTCGGTTCAGTGGTTGGTTCAGTGGTCAGTCCAGTGGTCAGTCCAGTGGTCGGTTCAGTGGTCAGTCCAGTGGTCAGTTCAGTGGTCAGTTCAGTGGTCAGTTCAGTGGTCGGTTCAGTGGTCAGTCCAGTGGTCAGTCCAGTGGTCAGTTCAGTGGTCAGTCCAGTGGTCAGTCCAGTGGTCAGTCCAGTGGTCAGTTCAGTGGTCAGTCCAGTGGTCAGTTGTTCTCTTGAATATTCATGGCTTTAGTTGTTTTAGTTCATATCATTACTGTAACTGATCTGCACCAACATGTTTAACTATATTACTGTTGTTATTAGACTGTAAGTAGTTAAAGTAGTTAAAGGATTATCTGGAGTCAAAATCAGTTTACCTCATTTTTTAGATGATTGGGAGTATATACATATAGTTTACATCAAAATCACGCCATTCAGATGTACATTTAGAAATGTTATTTTTCTGTTTTGAGCCAAACTGTGTTAACATGGAAGTGATTATAACAAAACTCTGTTTTCAGACTAACTCTTGTAAAGTTCTAAACAACATCACACTTCAGTGGTAGTAAGTAGAGGGTCCCTGAAGACAAACCCAAGTGTCCTCAGGTCTTCATGTCCACAGATAGTGAGGACATGAAGTTTTTTTAGAAGAGTTCGTCTGAAATTAGAGTTTTGTGTTGGTGAAAAAGACATGTCCATCTTAACACAAATCTAAATTTGTCAATGTTCATCCAAATGATGTGGTTTTGACGTCAACTATATGTATGTATATATGTACGCACTAAAAATGTCCTAAACTTATTTTACTCTTTTCATAGTGTTGTGATATTGTGTTTTAAAAACATGTTCCTTTGGTTCAAAGGTTAAACACATGTTTTCCAGCTCAGTGGACATTTCTATAAACCCATAAAAAATAAATAAAACCAATAAAGAGAAATAAAAACAACATAAAGGAATACTTGGGGGAAAAAATCTTGACTAAAGTTTTCATAATTCACGCATCAAAGGCATTAATCTGTGAAATATAAAACTGACCCAAATGAGAACAGGTTCAGACTCAGACCACATCTGTCAAATACTGTAAAAAAACAGAAACAATGATGACTATACTTTTCTCTTTGTATATTTTCATGTATTTACACTAAAACTAAATAGAATTTAGCAAAAAAATTGGAAGTTGAATAAATATGAAACACCTGAAATATCCGATGAGAAGCAAATGTTATTTTAACAACTGCTGTGTTCCAAAAACCGCCCCAAAGTCACATGACACCATGGTTTCACGACATCAGCATCATGGCCACCCACTGCACCCACTTTGACTAGCTCCACCCACTGCACCCACTTTGACTAGCTCTACCCACTGCACCCACTTTGACTAGCTCCACCCACTGCACCCACTTTGACTAGCTCCACCCACTTCACCAACTTCAGCTATCTACACCCACTTTGGCTAGCTCTACCCACTTTAGCCACTTTGGCTATCTCCACCCATTTCACCCACTTCAGCTATCTCCACCCACTTTGGCAAGCTCTACCCACTTCATCCACTTTGGATATCTCCACTCCGTTTGGCTAGCTCCACCCACTAGGGTATGGTTTATATTAACAGTGGGCAGCTGTGGTTCAGTTGGTAGAGCGGGTCGTCCAATGACTGAAGGCTTGACAGTTTGTGTCCTGGCTCTGACTGTCCACATATCCAAATGTCCTTAGGTGAAGACACTGACAGATATTTATATGAATGTAAAGAGTATAAAGTACATATATTTATATAAATGTAAAGAGTATAAAGTACATATATTTATATAAATGTAAAGAGTATAAAGTACAAATATTTATATAAATGTAAAGAGTATAAAGTACATATATTTATATAAATGTAAAGAGTATAAAGTACATATATTTATATAAATGTAAAGAGTATAAAGTACATATATTTATATAAATGTAAAGAGTATAAAGTACATATATTTATATAAATGTAAAGAGTATAAAGTACATATATTTATATAAATGTAAAGAGTATAAAGTACAAATATTTATATAAATGTAAAGAGTATAAAGTACATATATTTATATAAATGTAAAGAGTATAAAGTACATATATTTATATAAATGTAAAGAGTATAAAGTACATATATTTATATAAATGTAAAGAGTATAAAGTACATATATTTATATAAATGTAAAGAGTATAAAGTACATATATTTATATGAATGTAAAGAGTATAAAGTACATATATTTATAAAAAAGAGAGAGTAAAAGTAAACACTGACCAGAATTTTTTTTTTTTTTAAATACAGATACCTAAATACTCAAGTACAGTAAAGGAAGTACTTTTATTTATTTAGTTCCACTTCTGGTTAAAAGTGAAAACTCACTTTAAAAGACTGGACAGAACCTGTTCATGTTTGATGAACACTGGACCCACCGTCATTTATAGTTTTGTTACTATTTAACCCCTTAACGCCTACTGTTGCACATATGCTACATATGTGTGTGTGCTATTAGCCTAGCCTACCATAGCATCAGTAAATCTAATGTTCTATCGTTTCATTCAATGTAACTTTTGTCTAGATTTCCCTGAAACTGGTCGACCAATCACAGTGAAGTATAGAGTCAGAAGGCGGGACTAACAAAGTGATGCTGCAATGATTTGGAGAGAAACAATCAGAAACAACCATAGAAGAAGAACAACAACAGGTGTAGATTTCCTTTTATCACAGATGAGTGAAGAATGTGAGAAACGTCAACAATCTTTAAATTATTTTTACAGAAGCGACAACAGTCGTTCAGCTCCATCATCCACCATTTTGTTTAGTCATTCCTAACTTTCTCCAGACTCCTCCGTCAACTTTGTGGTGCTCTAACTACGTCATCCTAAAGATTCCGCTGATTGGTTGTAGTACCGTCCTATTGCATACAGAGGATTTGAAAGACAACCTTTTAGCCCCGCCTCCTCTGACTATGAAGCACCACTAGACCCATACATGTATGAATAGAGATAGCACTGCTAGGCTATTGTGCTATAGTCAAATTAATTTAAAATTAAAGAAGTAAAAAAATAGAAATAAGCACTACATATATATATATATATATATATATATATATATATATATATATATATATATATATATATATTATATATATATATAAATTGTATGGAAATTAATTTATCAAGCCATTTTAAAAATTCTACATTTATTTTCTATCTGGCAGGGTTGGTCCTCCATACTATCAGCCACCTAAAAATAAGTAGGTCAACTCCATAAACCACTGTAAACCTTGGATAAAAAAAAACACTGAGGACTTTCAGCACTGGATAAAACCAAATAAAACCTTGAATTACAAAAATAATCATTTTAGAATCAAATATCAGAGCATCACACTGTAGATGTTTATTAAACGTTTATTAAACTTTATTGTCTAAGTTGTTTCTATAGTTACTTCCTTTGATTTAAATGACTTATCAAATTTTAACTTATCATCATGAGTTATCGGCGTTGTAACTCAAGGTTATTTTATTATGATTAGAACCTTTATTTAAGCAGGAAAAGTCTCATGGAGATGAAACATATCTTTTTTAAATATTAGTGGATTGTGTGTAGGTATTATATGTGTTACCAAAAAAAAAACAAAAAAAAACTAATGGAACCAAATTACAGTAATACTTATTTTATTCCTTTTTCATTTTTAATTAATTAATTAAAAAAACATTTTTATTTTTATTTTAATAAAAAATTTTGGGCAAATTTTGTCACATTATTAATTATTTCGTAAATATTTATTTGGTTTTTTTTAGTTCATTTTGCTGGATTAACAATTCATTAGTAGGTCAATTATGTTCCATAACTTTAAAAATAAAGTTGGGATGAGAACATGGTAGTGAAGTCGACTTTTAAAAACAATATTATTTTAGTTAAAACTTTTAACCCCTGATGCGTCAGCGATGACGTGTTGTGAACGGATGGTTTAGTTTCAATATTCAGAAAAAAAATGACTGTTTTTTACTGTGATTTTACTGAGTTTTGTTCATGGATCTGATATATGGAAATAAACTTGTGTAACAAAAACAACAACAACTGATTTATATAAAAAAAGAAAAAGCCAAAACTAAAATATTACAAATTAAAATTACAATATTATTTATTTATTTATTTATTTATTTATTTATTTATTTATTTATTTATTTATTTATTTATTTATACTTAATTTTTGTTTATTTTAACTAAATTAACTTATTATTTTGTGATTATTTATTAGTTTTTGTTAATTTTGTTCCTTATTTTGTTTTATATTTCCACATTTAATATTGTATTTTATTATTTTTCTTCACTTTAGTGCCATTTGTGTCTTATTTTGTTCATATTACTTATTATTTTGATGGTTAATTATATATTTTTGGCTGTTATTGTCCAGTTTGTTCCTTATTTTATGAATTTTTGACTGGAACTGTTAAAGTCTCAGGAGTTAAAGGGTTAACTCACATTTTAAAGTATTTATTCATTTTTCTGGCAACTTTTTACTTTTATTTCATCATTTTTTTCCACAAATACCTGTACTTTATACTTTTTTCCACTTAAAAAAGTAAACATTGGATCAATTTAAAAAAGTTTCTTTAACAGACTGTAAACCCGAACGTTTCAGTAACAGTTCTACTAACTGCTGTGAAATGTTCTTCTTTTTAAGTTCTTCCAACTAATATTTTTTTTTAAATTATTGTGGATATAAGTGAACAGAACTGAAAAACATATGAGGAAAAACTGAGTGGAATTAAGTCATTAAAGATTAGATTGATATTGTTCTGTTATTTCTATTGTTTCAAATAATGATGATTTAAAAAAAATACATTTAACTGATGATGAAATATAATTTTAGAACCTATTACACTAAAATAATTACAATCACAAAACACTGTCATTTTATTCAGGGCTGTGGTTCAGTTGGTAGAGCGGGTCGTCCCATGACTGAAGGGTCAGAGGGTCGAGTCCCTGCTCTGTCTGTCCATATGTCCAAGTGTCCACATGTCCAAGTGTCCACATGTCCAAGTGTCCATATGTTCAAGTGTCCATATGTCCAAGTGTCCTTGGGCAAAGACACTGAACCTGCCTTAGTCCCCAGTAGGACTGACAGAACCTTAAATACTAAGGTAATAATTAATGTTTTAATATAATTATACTTTCATAAACATCTACATTTTAAGTTCTGGACACTTTTATTTTTTCATCAACTTAAAATAACTGAGTCAGTCGATTGTCTTAAATGTTTATAGTTCTGCTAACTTATTGTGGTTTACAGTGTAGGTCACACTTAAAATAAAATAGTTGAGTGAACATACTTAACTTTAACCCTTTAACCCCTGGTTAAACACCTTCTGAATGGATGCTTTCATTTAAATATTCAGGAAAATTCAACTGGGTTTTTTTTTTTTATTATTATTTTTGCTGAGTTTTGTTGATTAACCTGCTGTATGGAGATAAATAAGTTCAAAAAGACAGAACTAAAACTATTGTAACTAAAATGATAATGCCAGTTATTTCATTCTTTTTTTCCTCCTCATTTTTGGCTTCGTTTTAATTTTTTTTTTTTTGCAATTTTTTTAAACTTATTTATTATTTTCTAAATCTTTGCTGTTTTTTTTGTTAATTCTGTTGTTGATTGTATTAATTTTTTCTACATTTAGTTTTTTTATGTTATTATTTCGTCTTCACCTTTGTTCCATTTGCTCAAGTTACTTATTATTTTATTGGTTCATTATAAATGTTTGTTAATTTTATTAATACATTTGGCTGTTTCCTCCATTTTCTTTCTTTTTTTTTACTTTGCAACTGCTGATGTGCTCTCTTAACACTTTGTTATCTATATGTTATTTATGACATCACTGTCCTATTTAACTATTTAACCATGTTTATATGTCTTATCTTAACATCAGGATTTTTTTTACATTAAACAATTGATTGTAAACTGCACAATGCAACATTTATATATATATATATATATATATATATATATATATTACTTATTCGTCGTCTCCCACTTCATTTGGGTTTTTTAAATTTTATTTATTATCTTTTATTTATTTGTTCATAATTTATTTTTAATGGAGTGGACAGCATTTTTAAGTAAAACTGTGAAGCTTTTGTCCTGTACAGAGGACAAAAATGCATTTCTGGGTCTCAGAAGGTGAAGTTCACTCAACGTACTTAGAATTAATTATATTATAAGTATAAGTACTTTCTTTACTGTACTTAAATACATTTTTATGTATCTGTACTTTATATTCTTTACATTTATATAAATATATGTACTTTATACTCTTTACATTTATATAAATATCTGTACTTTATATTCTTTACATTTATATAAATATCTGTACTTTATACTATTTACATTTATATAAATATATGTACTTTATATTCTTTACATTTATATAAATATATGTACTTTATATTCTTTACATTTATATAAATATATGTACTTTATACTATTTACATTTATATAAATATATGTACTTTATACTATTTACATTTATATAAATATATGTACTTTATATTCTTTACATTTATATAAATATATGTACTTTATACTATTTACATTTATATAAATATATGTACTTTATATTCTTTACATTTATATAAATATATGTACTTTATACTCTTTACATTCTCAGAATAGACTCATTAGTTTTTCAAACTGGACAAATGTGACAGTAGAAATAAGTCATAAATCCAAAATTGTGACTTTACTATATCATAACTGACTTTTTATATCATATTATTCATTTCTTATCACATAATTCTGACTTTTTGTCATAATTTTTAATATTTATGTCACGATTTAGATTTTTATCTCATAATTATACTTTTTTTAATCTCCTATTTATGTTTGGAATTTTTCCTAAATTTCCTGCCCATACCCACAACAGATTTCCTGTTTAAATAATTATTTCACCCATGCCAAAAAGGCAGTTTTACTTTTTTCTTTATTACAATTCAGTAGTTGTATACTTTTTAACTTTTACTTCAGTAAAGCAGTTGAATCAGTACTTTTAGTTTTACCAGAGTATTTTTCCACACCAGTAGCTGTACTTCTACTGCAGTAATGGGAGTACTTTGACCACCTCTGGTTATAATTAATTATCTGCATCATGCATGTGTCTTGTTAAATGTAATCATTTTAATTAAGGTGTAATTATTTCCATCATTATATAAGTATTTTGTGGAGTGTTTATTTACCCAGGGAAAGAAGTGAAAGGTGAGGGGTTCCTCTGAGACAAGGTCTGGTTCTGGACCCCATCGAAACCTCCGTGTGTGAAGGGGTCCTCAGTGGCCCCCGTGGACTGACCCCAGAACTGCGCCTCCGCCGGTGCGCCCTGCATCTGCCACCGGGGAACCTCGCTCTTATACACGGTCAAGTGTTGGCCAGAGGTGCCGTCATAGTTCATGGCGCTTTTCCCGGACGCTCCGCACCTGGAGTCGGTCCTCACCTGGGCTAGAGGAGACGGGGGAGGCGGCGGAAGGGGCTCCGTGTGGTTCAAGTCGATGAGAAAACCTGAGGACGCGTCCTGGTTGGTCCGTGAAGGAGCCGCGAAAGCGCTGGGTTCCGCGTCCCCCAGCCCCAGGTGCGGCTGCTTCCCTTCGGCTTCACAGCAGGAGTCTAGGGGGGGCATGTTGGACGGCGCGTCAAAGCTGGGACACGGCGGCTGCGGCGGCTCCATGATCACCGAGGGCTCTTTTTCATCTTTTATGTATTTACACGATGCGGAGGAAGAGGACATGCTCAAACTTTCAGACGCGCTCACGTTCGTCCTCTGAACTTTGATGAAATCTTCCCACGGTGCAGTGTCACACTTAAGAAAATCACTGCTACGATGATGATCATAAAAGTGTTTTCCAGAAAGTGAACTATCGGTGAAGTTACAGTCTCTGTAAAGCGCGTCGCCGCCGCTGCCGCTGCCGCTTGCGCTACTGCCGCTGCCGCTCTCCAGTGCGCCAACGTGTCCAAAATTACGCACGGAGGACGCGGACATGCAGGGCAGGAACTGCGCGTCACTGGACACTTTATTCTCACTGTATCCACTT
>CM035795.1:6528290-6705790 GCA_020466265.1 Siphamia tubifer
ATATATACTTCCTGATCTGTTCAGTTGTAGTTTCCACAGTTCAACACCAGATGGAGACATTTTACCCAAACTGACCAGAAGGAAGATTGTATTTTATTTAATTTTCTCGTCTCGTCACATCATCTGAACCCGCTTTATCCTCACTAGGGTCACAGGGGTCACTGGGGGCCTAATCCAGCTACAATGGGCGAAGGCAGGGTACACCCTGTGTGAGACGCCAGGGCTCAACATATATAGACAAACAATCACTCTCACATTCACACCTATGGACAATTATAGATTAACCAATTAACCTATCAGTGCATGTGTTTGGATGGTGGGAGGAAATCGGAGTGCCCGGCGAAAACCCACACGGACCATTCATGAAATTAGAGATCCTTTAAATGTGTCATTCTGTGGTTATTACCTCCGCTAAGGAGGTTATGCTTTTGCGGGCGTTTATCTATTTGTCTGTTTGACTGTGTTCAAGATAACTCGAAAACTTATTTACGGATTTTGAGGAAATGTGAACAAGAAGAACTGATTTAATTTTGGGGGTGATCGGGTGGGGGGGGGGGTCTACCTTGGCGGAGGTCTGCGCTTTCAGAGTACTTTTCTAGTTTCATTAATATTGTTGTTCTCCATTGTTATTTAATACATTGTGTGTTGGTTCTATTTTAAAAAAACATCCAGATTGTTTTGTTTCCAGCTGTTTTTTCACAGTAGAAAAATTACTTGAGGTGGAACAACAGAGTTTATGATACTTCCTCATACATGTCCATGACGCGATGATGAAGTGTCTAATTGGCTGAGAATAAGTGAAGGAACACTCCCCTCTTGCTCTCTGTATGTGTTTACCTTTACCAGAGTAACATCCAGCTAGGTTTTGCACCGTTGCTTGTTCTGAAAACTAGCAGTAAAAAAACAAGGCTTTATTTCCACAGAGACACATGAACCAGTTTGATCCAAAATTTTTTCCAGTTTGTGCAGCAGCTACTGTGGCACCGTCTTCTCTTGTAGATGCTAATGCTAATGCTACTTCAGATTCGCTGCAACAGAGCATGGGTATAACCCCAGGTGGGTGATGCTAAAGTCCATCTGACGTCAGATGGACCGGCTTTTTCTGGGTCCCTGGTTCCTCTTGTTGTTTAGTGTGAATGCAGTATGCAGCCAGTGGAGGTGATGAACCACTGTCAAAGGAACATGTGTTGGTAAGTCTGGGTGAGCCATCAGATTCCAAAAGGAGAAAAGTGGAAAAGTGGTTTTCAGCAGAATAACACCTTTAAATTCAATGCCTTCATCCAGGCCCATGATTCAGAGTCACCATCAGGCTTGCTAAAAAATTAAAACAATGGAGGGCATGAACATTGGCAGGTTTGTGGTCAAAACACTCTCTATCTAGGGTAACTATCTGGGCAACTCGGGTTAGGGTAACTATCTGGTCTGATCAGGTTTAATCCATAAATATAGCTGTCTGTCATCCACGTAACAAAGAAAGTTGACAAATGCCATGATTTCTAATGATGTTACCTAAAGGGAGCATATACAACGTAAATAAAATAGGCCCAAGGACTGACTGACTATCTATCTATCTATTGATCGATGGTAACAAACACTGAGGACCTGCCCCCTCCCGGTCTTTACTATGTGTACAGTGTTTGATTCGTCTATCTATCTATCTATCTATCTATCTATCTATCTATCTATCTATCTCTCTCTCTCTCTCTCTCTCTCTCTCTCTCTCTCTCTCTCTCTCTCTCTCTCTCTCTCTCTCTCTCTCTCTCTCTCTCTCTCTCTATATATATATATATATATATATATATATATATATATATATATAAAACTTGTTTTTTGCAGTACAAATATCCCTGTACTGGGTAAGATTATTTGTAGTGAATGGACACAAACATGTGTTAATTACCCGATTAGAAAGACTGGATTCAACCTGGAGGTCGCTCTCGTCACCCGATGCCATGGCCACTTGTGCAGATGTTGTTGGTTGTCATGGCAACAGCCCTCTGTGTGTGTGTGTCTGTGCCTTTTATTTTGCCTGAGTGCAACACATATGAGATCATTCTGGGTGTCAGAGAGAAATGTGTTTGGACAACAACTGAGGTGGAAGTAACTAAGTAAAAGTACTTCATTACTGTACATAAGTACATTTTTTAGGTATCTGTACTTAACTCGAGTATTTTACTTTATACTCTTTACATTTATTACATTTATATACATATGTGTACTTTATACTCTTTATATTTATATGTTAAGTTAACAATACATCTCCTGATGCGCAGACTTGGACACATCATTAGTGTTGTGTCCTAGAATCACTGGGTGTTTCGGGTCTTGCAACAGACACCCTCCTCTAGGCGACCCGACCAAGGTGATCAAATCTCGGCCTGTGTCCAAGTGGCATGCTGCCCTCACTACAGTCACTGCTCACCCCTCTTCAACCAGAGCCACCTGGAGGCTTTCTCTGCTGCCTCCACATTGTTGCCTATAGCCCTCCTGCGGCTCACCCCCATTATGCCTAGTGTGCCATAGACTTTGCTCAGAGAGTAGCTGGCGAACCCCCGACAGTCCACTGGTTTTCCACCCATTTCTCCGACAATCCTCCACCATCTCCTGATATTTCTCCCTCTTTCTTTCCTGGGCCTCCTCCATCCATTCTTCCCAGGGGACCGTCACCTCAAGCAAGAAGAGTTGCTTTGTTGTTTCTGAGACCAAGATGATGTCAGGTCTCAATCTGGACTGGGTGATGTGTGGTGGAATTTTCAGCTGCCTCTCCAGGTTGACTGTCATCACCCAGTCTCGGGCTGTGGAGAGCAATATAAATATATGTACTTTATACTCTTTACATTTATATAAATATATGTACTTTATACTCTTTACATTTATATAAATATATGTACTTTATACTCCTTACATTTATATAAATATATGTACTTTATACTCTTTACATTTATATAAATATATGTACTTTATACTCTTTACATTTATATAAATATCTGTACTTTATACTCTTTACATTTATATAAATATATGTACTTTATACTCTTTACATTTATATAAATATATGTACTTTATACTCTTTACATTTATATAAATATATGTACTTTATACTCTTTACATTTATATAAATATATGTACTTTATACTCTTTACATTTATATAAATATATGTACTTTATACTCTACATTTATATAAATATATGTACTTTATACTCTTTACATTTATATAAATATCTGTACTTTATACTCTTTACATTTATATAAATATATGTACTTTATACTCTTTACATTTATATAAATATATGTACTTTATACCCCTTACATTCTCAAAATAGACTTTACTTTTTCCAAACCTAAAAAATGTGACAGTACAAAAAATAAGTTGTAAATCAGAAATTGTGAGTGACTACATGATAATTTTGACATTTTATCTCACAATTTAGACTTTTTTATCTTATAATTTTTATCTTATTCATGACTTCTTAATTTTTCCTAAATGTTCTGTGAATACCCAGTAAACTCAGTACCATGACCCAATAAAAAACATAATCTACACACAAACTCACTTTTAAAGGATTTATTTTTTTGATATTTTTGAAAGATTTCTGGGTTTTCCTGCTTACATAAGTATTATTTCATTTATACAAAAAAGCAGTTTTACTTTTTAATTCATTACAACAGGTAGGTTTCAGTCACATGACGATGATGATGTCGCGATTTCAGCTGGAGGGCAGGAAGTAACCATGGAGACTGTTGCGATGGAAGTAACCATGGAGACTGTTGTTATGGAAGTTATTTATTTATTTATTTAATTTCAATTTTATTTATAAAGCCCCAAATCACAACAAAGTCATCTCACGTGGCTTAACAGAAACACAATCTACTGCAGAAATAGATAAAAAGTCCCAGGCATCCCCTGACCTTCGACCCTCCAGAAAAAACTTCAAAACCCAGTGGGAAAAAGAGTAAATCTTGAGGAGAACCACACTGAGGGAGAGATCCACTCCCATGGACGGACAGACTATAAATGAACATCCATTTATAAATGACGGGGGGGGGGCAGGTCCAGACACCAGACAGGCGAGGAAGCAGGACCGGGGTCACAGGTCAGCACAGGCGAGTCACCGCAGATCCTGTCGTCCATGGCTCCCTACGCAGACTTTGCTGAGAGAGCTACCACTGGTGACACCAGGTGACTAGCCATGAACAGACTCGGTATGAAAGATAGGTTATAAAAATGACAAATACAGGCACGAGAGAGAGACAGAGAGAGAGAGAGACTGTGTCGACCTCTTTAATATTAAATGGAATCTGATTCCATAAGACAGTAACCATGGTAACTAAAGGCTCTAGTTCCTACTGTACTTAAGTTAAGAGGGGCTCATACCATTAATGGTTTTATATGTAAAGAGGAGGATTTTAAATTTAAATCTAAACTCACCTGGTAGCCAGTGTTTGATCCTGTTAATAATCTTGCTGCTGCATTTTGAACCAGTTGAAGCTTTTAAAGCAATATTTAGGACACGCTACAAGTTACAATAATCTAATCTAGGTGTAATAAATGTCATGAATATGTTTTGTTTTTTCTCTGTTGTTTTCTCTCTTCCCTGTTTCTTCTCTCTTATCTCTGTCTCTGCTCTGTTTTCCCTGTGTGTTTTTGTCTTTCACCTTTGCCCTGATTGTCATTACAGCCACCTGAAATCCCACACCTGTGGGTAATCAGGTGGCTGTATATAAGCCTGCCCTTTTTGTCTGTTCTTTGCCAGATCGTTTTTGTTCCGTCAAGACCTTTCAGCGTCTGTTTTTCATGTGTTTTTGTCTGTGCTCTGTTTCTGACCCGTTCCAGCCTGCCTACGACTTCGACCTTTTTCCGCCTGACCACGTCTCTGTCTTCGACCTCGGGATCTGAGCCTTATCCTGTCCCGACTACGTTCCTGTCTGTTTCCCCGGTATCCAACCTGCCTTTCTGGACTCCGACCTCTCTCTCCGCCTGTCTCCTCTGGATCTCCATTTTCGAACCCTGGACCTGACTACGTTTTTCTCTTTCATCTTTTTCCCTGTGGATCATTCACGTTGTGATTAAAACCCATGTTTGAACTTTGCATCGTTTGCCGTTTACATTTGGGTCCGATTCCGGTTCGTTACAATAAATGCATGAATGAATTTTCCTGCATCGTTTTTAGACAGAATAATATCAATTTTGGCTAATGTTGCACAAGTGAAAAAGGCTGTTCTGCATGTTTGGTTAATGTGTGCTTTGAATGAAAGATCTGGATCAAATAAAACTCCTACATTTTTAACTGTGGCACTGGAAGTTGTCTAAAGTCTGGTCAGTTAGGTTTTTTTAGTCGCATTTTTAGGGTACATTATAATGACTTCAGTTTTTTCAGGGTTCAATAGGAGATAATTGGCACTCATCCAAGTCTTTTTTATGTCTTGGACTTGTACTTATTTATCTATTTGCCTGGTCTGATCAGGTTTAATCAATAAATATAGCTTTATGTCATCTGCGTAACAATGAAAGTTAATGTCATGATTTCTAATGATGTTACCTCAACCAGTAACATCATTAAGTCTAATCTAAGTAACCATGGAGACTGTCGCTATAGAAGTAACCATGGAGACTGTCGCTATAGAAGTAACCATGGAGACTGTTGCTATGGAAATAACCATGGAGACTGTCGCTATGGAAGTAGCCATGGAGACTGTCGCTAAGGAAGTAACCATGGAAACTGTTGCTGTGGAGGAAACTATTGAAGAGAGTTTTAATTGTAGGGATTAAGATCCAGTGTCCAAACACAGATACACACTAACATCCTACTACAGCACCCTAACCCTAATGTCCTACTACACTGCCCTAACCCTAACATCCTACTACACCGCCCTAACTCTAACTCTTTTTTTTTATCAGTGGGTGGGTCCACAGCCTCGGTACCAAAACGTTCAGTAATAATTATGGTTTGCTGTTCACCAGGGTGAGTGTTTTATTTGTAAAGATGACATGTCAACATGTTTTACATGTTTGGTTACATTAGTCGTTAGCGGCTAGCAGTGACTAATGTAAACAAACATGCTAGTGCTAAGGTTACCAAACATGCTAGTGCTAATATAACCAAACATGCTAGTGCATGTTAATGTGTCTAGGTAAACCATATTACAACAGCGTAAATGAACATTTAACATCAACCTTAGCACCTGATATATAGCACATCCACTAAAAAAGTTAGCTTTGGAACATACGTCTGACCAAGTGGTTGGGGCAGACATGGGCATTAGCATTAGCAATAGCAGACTCTGCTGCTCCCGACCACAAACGTAGATTTAAAATATGCTTTTTACTGCATTTTTGGTGAGGTTTTTCCATTTCTCATCTTGGTGAATGACAATATTTGTTACTCTACATAGATATTTTCCCAACAGAAAAGTCACTCAAGCTTTGTCAAACTACTTCACTTCCTGTCTCCATCTGAAAATCACGCGGTGACTATATAACAATGTGACGTCACGTGAAACCACCCTGTTGACAAGTTGTACTTTTTATATTACATTTACTTCAGTAAAGGAGTTGAATCAGTTCTTTTACTTCTTCACACAAGTTGTTGTACTTCTACAGTACAGAATGTGAGTACGTTGACCACCTCTGATTGTACAGTTTGGATTTTTTACCATTATTGATCACATATTGTACAGAGGGCAAAACTATCATACAAATACAATAATTATGATACATCTGGCAACACTGTGTGGAAAGCAATGACACACAAAGGGAAGACTAAAGAGTGACAAAGAATGTGTCCTAACTGACTTAAGGTACAATGTGTGGTCCTTTTGCAAAGTCTTTTTGCTATGGGCATTGTGAGAGCTGATGCAGGATGAGCTGATTTCCAGATGTGTCTTATGTAAGGTAAGGAGTCTGCACAGTAAGGAGTATACACAGTTACGAGTGTACACAGTTACGAGTGTACACAGTGGGGGCAGACACTGACTCTCTGCTGCCTTGTTGAGTCGCATTTTTTAATAAACGTCCAAAATGTAATAACTTTTTAATTTCATTTTGTACTAAACTGCTGCATTTTGTAATAAATTTTGTCGCATTATGTAATAAGTTATTCCATTTTGTAGCAGCATGGCGCTTTGGTGGTGTGACATTAAAACTAAAGGAGCTGTTTGGGAAGCATTCCCAGTGGTTTATGTCTTGGTTGGTAATTAGACATATGGAACATTTGAAATTACGGATATATTTTGGAAATAGAAATTTGTTGTTTGTTTAGCCTTTTGAGGCAATTTTATATTAGTTCAAAATGAATCTTAGCGGAGAAATGATCTGGTCACAGCAGCTCTGTAAACAAGAAGAAGGCATTTAAGCCCCAAGGGGGTTTTCTGGCAAATTCTGCCGAAAATGCATGCCCAAATAAAAGTAAAATACAATTAACAAACAAATAAACTAGGCTTTAGAATTGTTGTTGCGTAATGTACTATGTTATTACATTTTCTAGAGAATAAATAAGCTTTAAGTGCATTTTGTATTAATCTTCTCAAAATGTAATAACTTATTACATAATGTACAAAATGCATTGAGGCAGTTTATTCCAAAATGAAATGAAAAAGTTATTACATTTTTGGACATTGCACATGCTTCAAATGTTGATTCAGTCTCAGTACCATAAGTATTTGTCTGTTCACTCTATCAGGCATCATTAACCCTGTCTTTATTGATGTGTGCTTGCTTGGATAACTGCATGGATTCACTTTCCAAATTGACCTCATGAATGAAAACATATATAGACCCACAATGGCAGTATTTCATGAATTCTTGGCTGACAGAAGCAGACCTTTACAACTTGAATTCATTTGTCATACAAAAGCACAGAAAGGTGGGCCTGTCAATCATCATTTCTGTCTCCACACAAGCTGACATGAAGGATTAAAAGTTTGTTTAAATCACTGCTTTATGTTCAATGTCTTCCCTCAGGGCCCAGATATGTGTGTGTTTGGTTTACTCACCTGTTTGGACATGTGAGTGTTCCTCAACAGGTGCTTCTTTGGTTCAGGTTTGTGTTTGGTGGATAAAGTTGTTGACTTAAATAACACTGCTGTGTGGGTGTGGATGAATGGGTGGGTGGAGCTAATATGGCTGCTTAGCTCCAAGGAATGATGACATCATTAGTGAAGTGATTTAAATGTAAATAATCACTTTACTGAAACCATGCATGAGTACCACAGGTGGTAAAAGTACTCTCATTCTGTACTACAGTAGAAGTACAGCTACTGGTGTGAAAAAATACTTTGGGAAAAGTAGAAATACTGATTCAACAGCTTTACTGAATTAAAAGTAAAAAAAAAAAAAAAAGTACAACTTCTCAATTGTTGGAAAAAGTAAAACTGCAATTTTGTTGTTGTTGTTTTTCTATGGATAAAATATTTCTTTCAGCAAAAAAAGATTTATTTTAAATTATCCAAAAATAAATCCTTTAAAAGTGAGTTAGTGTGTATATTAGGGCATTAAGTAAAATGTCGACTAGTGAACACGTCAACTTCCGTAGTACAAGTGGACTTAAATTTGGAGGAGTCGACAAGTCACATGTTACAGTATTCTTTCTCACCCTGCCTCTCTCTCTCGCTCTCGCTCTCTGCGCGTAAACACAGACCAGACATAAACAAGACACCTGCAGGTAAGACAGTTGTGGCGGGCTAAGAAAACACATGCATGTGTGGAAATATTTTACTTTAGATTTTAAAAAAACCGCACGGCATCTGAATTATAATATAATTATATAATAATAATAATAAACTTTATTTGTATAGCGCCTTTCATACAAAAACTGCAGGCCAAAGTGCTTGTCACATTCATTCAAAATTAAAATACAATTTTAAGAGAAGGGTGAAATAGGAAATACATTAAGATTTGATTGCACAAAATTATAAAATTACAAAAGTAACTGATTATAAATAAATTATAACATTTCAAGAAATAAGAAATAAAATTACAAAAGTACAGATAAACTAATTATACATACATTATACAATTAAAAAAATAAATAAATAAATACATTAACATTTTATTACGCACAAAATATAAAGAACGTAAAGAACCAGGTCACAGAATTGTGACTCCATTCTTTATCTCACTTCAAGGGCTGATGAAAATAAAACAATTTTTAATTTGGTTTTACATATACTCAGTGAACTGGCTTCCCTCATGTCTTTTGGAATTGTATTCCATAACTTTGGTGCATAGTTAACAAAGGCTGCGTCCCCAATTTTCTTTGTAATATATCTGGGAGTCACTATAAGCCTGTGTTGGATGACCTTAGTGTTCTAGTTTGGACATAACTGGTCAGTGAGTTTGAAATGGAACTGGGTCCTGTTCCATTTAAGGCTTTAGAAGTGAGTAGTATTTTAAAATCTATACTATAGGTTCGTGGTGTAGCAACCTGCCACGACCTTTCACCCAGATCTTCTCCTCTGCAGCCTCAACCTTTGCCCCAGATCCACTCCAGGTCACCTGGCCCGCACCGCGCAGCTGCAAGCCGTTGCTGTTCTGCAACAATATAAGCAGTGTGGCTTGTCATCTCCATAATCTGGACACTCTACCTATCATTTCATCATCACCACAGACTCTGGCTGATCTATCACCAGGTGTTTGTGTTTAGTCTGTGTCTTGTCTTCATTTTGGTTTTGTTACTAAATCTGTTTTCCCTTCAGCACTGAGCATCTGAGTTATGTCTTCACTCACCCCATTATGACAACCGGTAACCAGTGCAGGGAAACCAACACTGCAGTAATGTGCTCTCTCTTCTTGGTTCTGGTTAGTAACCTAGCTGTAGAATTCTGGATCAGCTGAAGTCTGTCTGTGGGCCTTTTTGGGAGACCTGTGAAGAGTGCATTACAGTAGTCATGTCTGCTGGACATAAAGCATGGACCAGTTTTTCAGCATCCTTTTGATTTATAATTGGTATTACTTTGGCCATGTTTCTGAGGTGGACGGATGTTTTAGTGACTTTCTTTATGTGGGAATTAAAGTTTAAGTCGGAGTCCAGAGTGACCCCCAGACTTGGATGACTTATTTTTATGCTGTCACATTTGTTTAGTTTTAAAAAGTAAAGAGTCTATTCTGAGAATGTAAAGAATATGAAGTACAGATAATTCTATAAATGTACAGATATTTATGCAGAAATGTGGGGAGTAAAAGGAAACTGTTGCCAGAAAAAGACAGGAGAGGTACCTAAACACTGTTTCGGCATCTCTACAGTAAAGGAAGTATGTTTACTTGGTTACTTCCAGTACTGATGAGTACAAGCTAATTTACTCATCTAAATAAAAAAAGGCCTGCAAATTGCCAGAACTACTTCATGTAAAATATTTATTTTTGACAGATGTTGCAGATATCTTTTAACAAGTTGCATCACATGTTGTATTATAGACCACATGTTGTCTGATGTTTTTATCTGTGCTGTTCTTTTGAATGTTCTCGGAAAGGGTGAGTTTTACCATGGCCAGCGGCTCTTTAATGCATGGGCTTGGGTGGGTTGCAGCCCGGGGCTATTAATAAAGTAATAACTGTCAATCGTACATTACTCAAGGTTTAAATAAAATGAGTGCACACATAGAGAGCCATAGCCTAAAAAGTGACATCTGTTAACTTGTGGTCAAGCAAAGCGAAACAACTCCCCTCACACACACGTATACACATACAAATGCGCACACATAGCCTAGGGTACACATGGAGAGCATTTTTTTTTTTTTTAAAGCTAGATATAAGTAAGATGAGGCATGCATATGCAAGTAGTGCACAAAAAAGAAAAAATGCTATGCTAATGAAAAACTCGTTGTCAAAGGTCACTGACCTTTTTACGTGGATGACAAACAACCAGAGAGTTCACCCCCTTTCCCCGAAAATAGTGAAACAGATGGAGTGTTCAGTCTGGTAAGCATCACCAGTCAGTTCTAGAACTCTAGTCTATCTTAATCATACTATATCAGCTATTTAATGTAATGCAAATAATCAGCCAGTTCTACGTTATCATCGACACGACATGGACCTCAATATCGAACATTAAACTGTCAAACTGACTTCACCATGGTGGCCTTCCCGTATGCTAACATAGCTGCTTCTGCTAGGTTGAAAAAATATGCAGCTGTTTTGTTTCATTAGTTTTTATACTTTTATCACAACCTGCTGTAGAATTGTTTTGTTAGATGATGATGATGGTCATACTTATTTACTTCCAGACGCTAGACGTACTCGTGTGACTATCAAATGCATAAACGGCTTCACAGGTTTTGCAGATAACATATCTTGCACTAGTGTCATCTAAATTCACCAGCCCCACAAATGTTCCCAGACTCTTCTTCTTCCTGCTTTTTTCACCTTCCTTTTTAAATTTACCTACTTTTAACCTCTCCCACACCAACCTCGCTGCCATATTTGTACTGTCTTGTCTAAATAAAGCAGCAAATGACAAGAACAGCTTTGCCTGATTAAAAAGTGTTTTACTGTCATTATTTTTTAACCTTTGGAGTAATATGCAAAATGTATATTACTATTTTCATTCATTTTCATATTATTTTTTGTTGCGTCATCTGCCTGATCCATGGTTCAACTGCGCATCTCTACCACATGCCCATCAATTATATGGTGCAATTGTGAGATAAAGTTTCTTGATCAGATTGTATTTAGTTTTAGATAGAAATCTTTTTAATGAACCATGAAAACAGCTTTTATATAGTGAACATACATAAGCTGACAGAGCTTTCAAACACATCAGTTATATAACGGCTCTGCTTGTCATTTTTATTATCAACTGGCTGTTTTTAATCCAAGGCCAGTCCTTACGTCAGCACTTCTGGAAAGGAACCTGCACACATTCCTGAGATGAGGAGGGCTCCAGATCTACGTTTACCAGCCAGGACAACAAGTAGTTTTCTGCAGACAGACTGATTGATAGATCAATTTCTGGAAACTAAAAGATCTTTTCTTTTTTTTGTTATATCTGACTGCCAAACAAAGGTACTGTCGTGAATTATTATAACAGAACCATATGAGTTTAGTCTTTGACAGCCAACACATACTGACCTTAACTTAACATCATACAAATGTATGAATTACATCTGCTTGACCCCAAAAAACAGATACAAACATGTTTAAATTTCACCCTGGTGTGGATGGAATTATTTGTAATGTAAAAAACTTTCAAATTTTATTCAATAAAACTAGAGCTGTCAATCGATTCAAATATTTAATTGCGACTAATCGCATGATGATCATAGTTGATCGCAAATTAATCGCATATTATAGTACTTTTTTCAACATGAGAATAGACAAATGCTTGCTTTGTGCAAAAAACATGTTTACTTATTGCTACAATGAGAAATACTCTCAGTTCAAATAACTAACATATGCAAAGAATGCACCTCAATACACTGCATAGAAATTTGCATCAAATTCAGAATTGACCTTGGCGCATTGCTTCCGGTTTTCCGAGCTATGGAAATGGCCGAGCTTCAAGTGCCATTGCATTAATAATGCGTTAACTTTGACAGTCTTATGTAAAACATTTGCCCTGAGATCATCTAGAACGATGGTCTGAATAAAAAAATACTTTTGTTCCACAGAAACATCTTCCATCCTTTGTTTTTATTGTTGAAATATTGTGTTTGCAGCTCAACCTTCTTATTTTTAACCCTTTGACACACACTGGTCAGTCCAATGGTAAGTTCTTCTACTGGTCAGTCCAATTCAATTCAATTCAATTGTATTCATAAAGCCCCAAATCACAACAAAAGTCAGGGCTTTACAGAAAACACAATACATAGCTTTGCGTGATGTCACCACACTGCCTAGTAATGCGCGCCGCCATTTTGAATGGGGAAAACAACAGTGTAGCAACAGTAGACAGATAGCTCTGTTATGATGTCCTATGACTATTTTGATAAACTTCTGCCCTCCGCAATAGACTGGTACGAACGGAAATGATCAGGGATCAACTGGAGAGCTGTCTGTATAAATTACTGGCACGTTCTTGGCGAAATGACCCCATGACGTGACCTAATATTGAATGGCCAGCCATCTACAACTATCTCGTTGAAAGTCCCAGCATATATACACGAGAAAAAATTTTAACTTCTCTGCCCCTCACTCAAACAGCCTCTAGAACATTCCGCTACTTTAACTTTACTTCCACTTTGATATCGGGTCTGTCGTTTGGCTTCGATGAGAAGGGTAATGGTTTCATCGTTCTCATCAAACCAGTCCTGGTTTTTCTTTCGAGCAAAGCCTATTGTGTCCTCTGCGGCTTGAGTCATGGCATCCCTAAGGGTGGTCCAGTGAGCTATACCGAAGCCTGGCCCAAGTCATGGCCTGCCAAGTGTCTTAAGCAGACTTCTCTGTAGTTTTGTGCCAGCTGTGGGTTACGAAGCTGGTTACAGTTGAAGCGATAATGGGGTAAGCTGTCAGGTGTACGTCTGGGTGGACGTTTTATCTTTATGCCCAGTCGGGATATTAGAAGTCTGTGGTCTCTCCAACAGTCATCCGCCCCAGGCATGGAGCGTGTGATGTGAAAGTCCTTCTTATCTCTGGCTCTGGTCAGGATGTAATCTCGTGTATGCCAGTGATTGGATTGGGGATGTTTCCATGTGGTTTTTTGTTGTTTTGATAATCTGAGGTGGGTGTTGGGTGGGTAGTGGGTCCTTGCCTACTCGGGCATTGAAGTCTCCTAGCACAACAAGCTTGTCATTTACAGGTACTGTCTGGATGGTATGGTCAAGCTTGGTGTGAAAGGCAGTTTTTACCTCTTCATCTGCTTTAAGTGTAGGGGCATATACAGAGATTAGGGTGAGGTGTCTGCCTTGGGAGATTGGTATTTGGACGGTCATCAGGCGCTCACTGATGGCAGTTGGTGCAAGGTTATGTTCCTGCACGAGCCATGATCAGATGGCAAATCCAACGCCATGTAGGTGTGGTTCCTGGGAGCTTTTCCCTTCCAAAAGATGGTATAGCCTGACCCATTTTCCCTGATGTTACCCTCTTCTGGTAGTCTCCATTCACAAAGGGCTGCCATGTCTATGTTAAAGTGAGAAAGCTCCTTGCAGACAAGAGCTGTGCATCGTTCAGGGCGGTTGGTGTTTGCCACATCTTGGAGGGTGTGAATATTCCACGCACCAAGGATGAGTAATTTGTTTCTTTCGTTGCGACCGCAGTTTTGGGAGTCCGCCAGCCGCGGTAAGATGGCCAGATGGATTTGCCGTGTCTGATGTTTACCACACCTTTTTTAGGGGTCTCCCCATGTGGGGTGGGCTGCGGTATTCCTGAATAGGCCAGCCCAGTCATGGACCCGGCTGCCGAACTCTGGTGTCACGGCAACTTCGCCAGAGGGCGACCATCCTAGGTCCACCACCTGCGTGTGGTCGCAAGCTGAGGGCCTCCAGTTCTCCAGGCCTACCCCCATCACCCACGGTGCCATCGCCACAGGACTTGGTGGGTGATGATGTGTGTGATGGGGTGATGATGTGTGTGATGGGTAGGAATGAGTGGGGATGAAAGCTAGCTCCACTGTTGGCGTCTTTTTGGTTTATTTTCTGAGTTTTCCTTCTCCTAGACTTTGCCTCAAAAAGCAAGCCCTAGAAGGCAGCAGGGACCCTGGGCAGGTGCTACCACTCCAGGTCAGAGTGGACCTGGGAGCAATGACAGATTAAAGGGTAGCTCCACTTTCCCTACAATGTCGAAAGTCCCCAATCAGAGTCTCGCCACCAGATGCAGTTTGTCGTCATACCCAGGACATGCTATGTATCAACTACAGAAATAGATTAGAAGTCCCAAGCATCCCCTGTCCTTTGACCCTCCTTCTCAGCAGAAAAACCCCCAAAACTCAGTGGAAAAAAGAATAAATCGTGGGTAGAACCACACTGAAGGACAGATCCACTGCCATGGATAGACAATAGATGAATGTCCATTTGTAGATAAAAGGGGGGGGGGCAGGTCCATCCATCAGACAGGTGAGGATGAGGGAGGTGGTCTGGGGTCACAAGTGAGCACAGGACACAAGTAAATCACTGTATATCCTGTTGTCTATGGCTCCTTATGAAGATACTGCTGAAAGATTTGGAAAGGGGAAACCAGGGGACTAGACATGAACAGAGTTGGTATGTAAGATAGGTTATAAAATTACAAATACAGGGGACTTCCAGCCAGCCTCCAACATGGCAGCAGCGTAAGAAGTGAGCTCCCCGATAGTGAGATAGAAAAGGCCCTACTAACTGGTAAAATTGAAATAGGGAAGATAAATATGAGAATGTGGCAACAAGGGATATGAGTAAAAATAGAGGAAAGAACCAAAAGTTGACGAAAAGAGCGGATTTCAACCCCTCGCAAGCAGACGAGCCAGCTAAGCTATCTGAAGAGCTAATGGAGCCAACAGGTGTGGAGGCTATGTCAGCAATGCAGCCGTGCCAAGAGAGTCCAAAATATGGCAGACCTGGAAACAATCGGGAGTTTCGTCGGGAGAACTCTGAATCCTTGAAAGAAATAAAAGATGACATTAAGAAGACAAACAGCAGGATAGATGAGGCTGAAGAGTGGATCGCGGAGACAGAAGAGCGTACGCAGGGCCTGGAGGAAGCAACCTTGGAGCTCCTCGAGCTGCAGAATTGGTACGAGACCAGAATGACGGACATGGAGAGCCAATCGAAGAGGGAGAATGTTCGGATCCATGGAGTGAAGGAAGGTGCCGAGGGAAATGCTCAATCCATGACCCCCTTTATTGAAAACCTCCTCAGGGAGAAGCTAGAGCTACCACAATCACTTGAGCTGAAGATGTAAGAGCCCACAGGGCTGGGGTCCCACTACCACCTAAGGACTCCCCGCCGAGATCCATAGTGATAAACCGACAAAGCTAACGGTGTAAAGAAGAGCTCATCAAGACAGCCTGGCAGAAAAAGGGCTTCGTATATGAGGGGCGGAAGGTGTTCCTGGACCGCACAATTAAAAATATTGTTGAACATATATAATCCTCTCTACTCGGAAAGAAATTGGGGCTAGCACAACAGTTGGGGTTCCCATTCAGGCAATTATAGGAGGTAGCAATTTGGAAAAACACATTAAAGAAGGGGAAAAAAGATTTGGCTTGAAAATACAAAGTAGATTATTAAGATGGATAGGGTACGACTCTGAATTTATACCAAACAGAACAGACAAAAATTTTAGAAACTGGGAAAGGGGGCCGAGAATTTTATGGGAGATGTTTAAAAGAAGGAGGTTAAAAGTTTTCAGGAGAAAAAAAGACCAATATGGATTAACAAACCAAGATCTTTAAAGGTACCTGCAATTATGCCATTATGTCAAGCAAACAATAAGGGGAACCACAGAGGGGTCAGGGTCAGAAATCATCAAAATGTTTATTTCGGCATATGAACCAAAATTGGGGAAAAAATGTATTTCAAAATTATACAAAGGATTGGAAGGCTTAAAGGAAGATGACACTGAGTATGTAAAAAGGAGGTGGGAGAAGGAGGCGAAGGTGGTCATATCAGGGGAGGAATGGGAAGAAATAAATGAACGGCAGTGGAGAACAACTTGCTCATTATCATGAAGAGAACATGGATGGAAGAACATTATTAGAAATTTTAGAACACCAGCGCAGACAAAGTACTAGGACACAAAATGTTGGAGACTATGTGGTGCAGATCACTTCCATGTATTCTGGAGCTGCCCTCCCATTAACAGCTACTGGTAGGAGCTTAAGAAATGTATGGATAAAGTTCTGAAGATAGAACTTCCACATACATTCGTAGCGCTATATCTGGGGAAATTAAACATATGATTTAAAAATACTGGAAATGAATACATGTATAGAATAATGCTGATTACAGCTAAAAAAGAAATTACCAGAAAATGGTTGAGGAGGGAGGCACGTGGGGTTGATTATTGGGTTGAGGTAATACACAACATATATGTGTTGGAAAAGTTAACTTTTGCATTGAGGCTGGAGTGGGATAGATTTAATAGAATTTGGAAGGATTGGATAGAGTATATAAAGCCAAACAGGTCAAATTTTATTTGAAAGATATAAGGACCCCTAGTTCACAGCTACGGAAATTTGTTTATTTTTGTCTTATGTTCTTTTAAATTTTTTCGTTATTATCATTGGTTGAATTCTTTACATGTGCTATGCTGGAAAAGATATTTAAAAAAATAAATATTTTGTCACTGTGTACCGGCTGTAATGTGTGTTATGTTATGTTCAATAAAAAAAAGACAAATACAGACACGAGAGAGAGAGAGAAAGGACTCAGTGTCTGTACTTCTGCCATCATTCTATTTCCTAGTGCAGCTTGGACTGAACTATGACTTCAGTTTGTGTTTAACTAACCTGACCATAGTCTTTCTCAAACAGGAATCTTTTCAACATAATTTTAAATTAAAAGACTGTGTCGACCTCTTTAATATTAAATGGAAGGTGATTCCATAAGACAGTAACCATGGTAACTATAGGCTCTAGCTCAATCAGACAGTAACCATGGTAACTAAAGGCTCGAGTTCCTACTGTACTTTTACAAACCCTGGGAACTTTCAATAGACCTGCATTCTGAGAATGATTGGGCTGGTATGGAACCAGATCATCTTTAAGATAAGAGGGCCCCATACCATTAATGGCTTTATATGTAAGGAGGAGGATTTTGAATTGAATTCTAAACTCAACTGGAAGCCAGTGAAGGGTTTGGGGCAGAGGGGTGATAGGATTAGGGGTCAGGGGTCAGGAGTTGCAATGATCTAATCCAGATGTAATAAATGCATTAATTAATTTTTCTGCATCCTTTTTACACAGAATATTCCTACTTTTGGATAATATTGCACAGGTGAAAAAAGGCTGTTCTGCACATGAACTTCTGCATGTGCAGAAGTGCATGTCCAAATCAGCCACCTGCCTCTTAGATCCAATTACAACAAAACTCTTTAAAGAGATTCTGCCCCTAATTATTAGCACTGTCCTAAATATAATTAACACTTCATTAACTACTGGATATGTGCCGCAGTCATTTAAATATGCTGTTATTAAACCAATTCTGAAAAAGCCTACCCTAGATCCTGACATTTTAGCCAATTATAGGCCTATATCCAATTTGCCCTTCCTGTCAAAGGTTTTAGAACGAGTAATAGTTAAACAGCTGTGCCAATTCCTGCAGGATAATAGTTTATTTGAACAGTTTCAGTCTGGCTTTCGTGCCCATCATAGCACTGAAACAGCGTTAGTTAAAGTTACTAATGACTTGTTATTAGCCGCTGACATCGGATTAATATCGGTCCTGGTGTTATTAGACCTTAGTGCAGCCTTTGACACCACTGACCACAGTATCTTAGTGCACAGATTAGAATCCGAGATAGGTATTAGAGGAGCAGCCCTCTGCTGGTTTAAATCATATTTATCTGATCGCTACCAATTTGTTCAAGTCAATCAACAATCATCGCAGTCCTCCAGAGTTAATTATGGCGTGCCCCAAGGGTCAGTCCTTGGGCCTATTTTGTTTACACTATATATGCTCCCTTTAGGTAACATCATTAGAAATCATGGTATTAATTTTCATCGTTATGCGGATGACACACAGCTATATTTATCGATTAAACCTGATCAGACCAGGCAAATAGATAAACTTAAGTACATGTGTCCAAGACATAAAGACTTAGATGATTGCCAATTATCTTTTATTGAACCCTGAAAAAACTGAAGTTGTTATAATTGGTCCTAAAAATGCGAGAGACTCCCTACCTGACCACATAGTTACTCTGGACAACTTAAGTGTAACACCCAGTGTCACAGTTAAACATTTAGGAGTTTTATTTGATCCAGATCTTTCATTCAAAATGCACATTAACCAAACTTGCAGAACAGCCTTCTTTCACCTGCGCAACATAGCCAAAATTAGGAATATTCTGTCTAAAACGACTATAGAAAAATTAATTCATGCATTTGTTACATCACGATTAGATTATTGTAACTCCTTACTTGTAGCGTGTCCTAAATATTTCCTAAAAAGCTTGCAACTGGTTCAAAATGCAGCAGCAAGATTTTTAACAGGATCAAATAGAAGAGAACACATCACCCCTGTGCTCCAAACCCTGACCCCTGACCCCTAACCCTATCACCCCTGTGCTCCAAACCCTTCACTGGCTTCCAGTTGAGTTTAGAATTCAATTCAAAATCCTCCTCCTTACATATAAAACCATTAATGGTATGGGCCCCTCTTATCTTAAAGATGATCTGGTTCCGTACCAACCCAATAGAACCCTTCGTTCTCAGAATGCAGGTTTACTGAAAGTTCCTAGGGTTTCTAAAAGTACAGTAGGAGCTAGAGCCTTTAGTTATCAGGCCCCTGTCTTATGGAATCAGCTTCCCTTTAATATTAAAGATGCCGACACAGTCTCTACATTTAAAATTAGGCTGAAAACATTCCTGTTTGAGAAAGCCTATGGTCAGGTTAGTTAAAAATTATGTGATGTATGAGTCAGTTCAGTTTATACTGCCCTGACAGTGTCTGCACGGGAGCCATGGACGACAGGATCTGCAGTATCTCGCCTGTCCCGACCTGTGACCCCGGACCACCGCCCCTGCCTGTCTGGACCAGCCCCCCTTCCTGCATTTATACATGGACGTTCATCTATAGCCTGTCCGTCCATGGGAGTGGATCTCTCCTTCAATGTGGTTCTCCTTGAGATTTCTTCTTTTTCCCACTGGGTTTTGAAGTTTTTTCTTGCCGAGAAGGAGGGTCTAAGGACAGGGGATGCCTGGGACTTTTTCATGTATCTCTGTAGTTGATTGTGTTTTTGTAAAGCCCTTTGAGACGACTTTGTTGTGATTTAGGGCTTTATAAATAAAATTGAATTGAATTGAATTGAATGTTTGGTTACCTTGTCTGATCAGCTTTAATCAGTAAATATAGCTGTGTGTCATCCGTGTAACAATGAAATTTAATGCCATGATTTCTAATGATGTTACCTAAAGGGACCATATACAACATAAACAAAGTCGGCCTAAGGACTGACCCTTAAGGCACGCCACAACTAACTCTGGAGAATAATATATATATATATATATATATATATATATTTTTTTTTTTTTATTATTTTTTTTTTATTTAATTTTTTTTTCTTTCAACTGTGGCACTGGATGTTACACTTAAGTCGTCTAAAGTAACTATCCGTTCAGTTAGGGAGTCTCTCGCATTTTTAGGGTCTATTATAATGACTTCAGTTTTTTCAGGGTTCAAAAGCCGATAATTGGCACTCATCCAAGTCTTTATGTCTTGGACACATGTACTTAGTTTATCTATTTGCCTGGTCTGATCAGCTTTAATCGATAAATAGAGCTGTGTGTCACCCACGTAGCAATGAAAATTAATGCCATGATTTCTAATGATGTTACCTCAAGGGAGCATATATAACATAAACAAAATAGGCCCAAGGACTGACCCTTGAGGCATGCCATGACTAAGTCTGGAGAACGGCGATGATTGTTGATTAACGTTAACAAATTGGTAGCGATTACATAAATATGACTTAAACCAACAGAGGGCTGCTCCACTAATATCTATATCACATTCTAATCTCTGCACTAAGATACTGTCGTTAAAGCACTAAGGTCTAATGGACCTTCTTCACAATAGGTGGAAATATGTCACGGAAGAGTTTCCAAACTTCCTGTTAAAGGTCAAGACAGTAGAAAGCTGGTAATATGGAGAGAGTATTTTCAAGTTCCTGAAGGAATGTGCCACTTTTAACATTTGCGGATATTGGAATAATCATGGAAGAAAATTCACTAATGGAAAAAAACTTGATAAAGGCTACATATTTTTCCGTGAGGAAAAAGTATCAAAGTAAGGACAGAGTGCACTGGGGCTAAGTGCTACTGAACTGATAACTACGACCACAAATCATTAGTATGTCCACTTATACCAAGGAATAGGGTTATAGGGTTATGTATGGATACTATAGAGGACATGGACTATTTCACTATTTTCAATTTGTTCTGTCTGTGGTTCAAGTCAATGTCTTGTTGGTATCATGTTAACATTAGCCGAATGTTATCATAATCCACCATAACATGTTGTTTGCTTGTCACAGTATCAAATGTAGTAGACGGGCAGGTTTTTGTGAGGGCTAGATGCTACCCATAGCAAAGAAAAAACCAGGAGCCTCATAATGTAGAGGTTTGATCAGTGTGCACAAGTTTACTGTGATTTACTACTGTTGCAGTAACTACTGTTCACTGGCTGCAGTTTGCAACTCTATCACTATTTAAATTCTTTCCTTTCAATGCTACTGTTAATTACTGCTGACACTGATGTATTGGCACGTAAAGGCTAAAGGTCCTAACTACAGTTTAAGTTGAAAATTACTTATTTGTGTTCACCATAACTTTCAAAACCATGGCGATTTCTTTTATTTCAACTCATACCGACGTTAACAGCTGTCGTTTGACACCATTCATATACTGGCTCCCTTTTTCCTGTAGGAGTGTAATCGTTCCAAGGAAAAATACTAGGGTCAGACTCAGGTTTCAACCGGCAAACAGTCATCCCCAAGATGTAGTGTTCTGATGTGAAGTGTCTGCTGCAGATGTAAGTGCTCCTTTTTATAAATCATAAAACTCCGTCTTTCATCCAACCGAATAGCCTGGACCCATTTTTGTCTACCTTTGCCATTAACAGGGAAGGAGTGGAAAGAGACATATGTCTGTTTCTGGGTACAACATCATCCTGGTATGTTACAATAACTTTTGGTTGTTGCTGGGTCATCTTTGTCATTTAATTTTTGCTGGTGCGGAAGTAGGGTTACTCTCCCCCTATGTATTTCCAGTGCGAAATGCGGAAGTTGTATGTGCACACTTGGTTCACTTCCAGTTGAGTGGACGCTGGCATGTTGTGTTGCCGTTGCTCGCCGACTTTTTGCTTTTTGCTTTTAACACTGGCTGTTCCTCATATGATCTGAGTTTGTCCTGCTCACCTGGTTGGCTCTCGCCTGGACGTTCCTGTCCTCCTTCCATCACCCAGTGGCCGGACTAATACGCTATGCTGCTGCTGATCTTCGTTCGTTTTGAACCTCCTTTTCACTTCATCACTTGCAGGGAGTGATGAAGCAGGGAGTGATGAACTTTCAACTCTTTTGACACATTTATCCATTTTATCCCCCAACATAATTCTGTTGGGTGATTTCAACATCCACATGGACAATCTCAGCCTCCCTGTGTACAATGACTTTGCCTCCTGCCTTGACAGCTTTGTTCTTAAACAATTTATCAATTTTCCAACACATAACGGACACACACTCGACTTACTTTGCTGCTCTGGCCTCACCCCATCCAACATCACAGCTGACGAACTTCCCTTTTCTGATAATCTCATTCAGTGCGCTCATCTGTCTGTCTACAAGCAAGTCCCCCCGCCAAATTTCCTACCGTAATATTAAGGACATCAACACTGACACTCTCTGCTCCAACATCGACAGCATTCCACTCCCGGACTCCCTCTCCAACCCTAATGACCTGGCTTCCTTTTATAATTCCAATCTCAAAACCATCCTCAATTCCCTCGCCCCTGTCAAAACCTCAGCTCCCTGGTTTAATACTCATCTGCGAATCCTTTAAAGAAAGGGTCGCCAACTTGAGCAGAAAAACCCATTTCACCATCCACAAGGACATGTTTACAACCCACCTCACTGATTATAAGAACTCAATCACACTTGCTAAAAGACCTTATTATGCTGACGTTATCCTTTCCAATGAAGGAAACTCTAAAACCCTTTCCTCCTTTCTGACCAAAATTACCAATGCCCTTAACCCCCCCCCATTTCTACTCTGTTGACTCCTGTAACCAAATCCTTAATTTCTTTATTAAAAAAATACAAACAACCCACCAGCAGTTTCTCCACAGCCCACCTCACCCCCCCACCTTCACTACCCCTCACCACACATCACTTTACACATTTTCAACTACCCTCCAGTTCTGAAATTGCCAACCTCATCTGACTAGCCAAGCCCACAACCTGCCAGCTTGACCCCCTACCCACCTGTCTAGTTAGATCATGTCTGTAATAACTGCCATCATCCACTCCTCTCTGTCCTCTGGTATAAGCCCAATCTTGTTTAAAATTGCAGCCGTTACCCCTATAATTAAAAAGACCTGGTCTTGATCCCAACAACTTTAATAATCTCCTTCCCATTTCTAACCTTACATTCATCTCCAAGATACTGGAAAAAACTGTTGCAACTCAGCTTCACTCCTACCTCACTGACCATAACCTCATTGAGCCCATCCAGTCCGGTTTGCGTCCACTTCATAGCACTGAGACTACCTTGTTCTGCATCACCAATGACCTCCTCACTGCTGCCGATTCCGGATCACTCTCCATCCTTGTCCTGCTTGATCTGAGTGCTCCTTTTGACACCATTTCACATTCCATTCTCCTAAATAGACTCTCCTCCATTGGTATCTCCCACACAACAATTAACTGGTTTCATTCTTACCTGTCAGGCCGCACTCAGTTCATTCAATTAAAAACTTTCATGTCCGACCCCCATCCCGTCTCTGCTGGTGTGCCCCAGGGCTCCCCTCCTCTTTATCATTTACCTTCTCCCCCTTGGTCACATTTTCCAGAAACACAACATTCACTTTCATTGCTTTACGGATGACACCCAGCTTTATCTCTCTTGCAAACCTCATTCTTCACTTTCCCCTCCATTTCTTACCTCCTGCCTCCTTGATTTGAAATCCTGGTTCACCTCCAATTTCCTCAAACTCAATACAGACAAGACCAAAATCCTGCTTTTCGGCACCAAATCTGTTCTTTCAAAAATTGCCAGTTTTTCATCACCATTGACAATTCCTCAGTCTCCCCTTCCCCCCAGGTCAAGAGTCTGGGTGTCATCCTTGACAGCACACTCTCCTTCCGCTCACACATGAATCACATCATCCGGACTGCATATTTATTTCCACCTCTGCAATATAAACCGCCTCCGCCCATCCCTCACCCAACACAGTACTGCCATTCTCATACACAGCCTGGTCACCTCCCGTCTGGACTATTGTAATAGTCTTCGGACTCCCACACAAATCCATCCACAAACTGCAACTGGTCCACAACTCCGCTGCTCGTATCATCACAAGGACACCTGCCTCCCAACACATCACCCCCATTCTCCAGCACCTCCACTAAATCCCTGTCAAACATCGTATCCATTACAAAATCCTGCTGTACACTTTCAAGTGTATCCACAACCTGGCTCCTCCCTACCTTTCTGATCTCCTTCATGTGACCACCCCAGCTCACTCCCTCCGGTCCTCCTCCTCCATCCACCTCTCTGTCCCCACTGCTCGCCTCATCACCATGGGGAGCAAGGCATTCTGCACTCTGCTCCCCAACTCTAGAACTAGAACTCTAGAACAATGTTGACTCTCTCCCTACCTTCTTAAACAAACTCAAAACTCACCTCATACTCTTCATAATCCCACTTTTCTTTTCTTCACTCTTTCCATTTATTTCTTTTATTTATTTATTTATTTTCTCTGCCACAGCCAACAGTTTTTATCCATGTAGTTTTTTGTTTTTAGACCTGTTTTATACTGTTTTTACTCTGTTTGTTACGCGCCTTGAGAGTTTTGAAAAGTGCTGATAAATACAATTTATTATTATTATTGTTGTTGTGAGAAAGGTCCATGAAACCAGGATCGAAACGAATCTATCATCAGCAGCTAATAATAAGTCATTAGTGAATTTGACTAATGCAGTTTCAATCTGTGATGATCTCGAAAGACAGACTGGAACTGTTCAAATAAACTGTGGTCAGTGGTGAGTTCTTCTACTGGTCAGTCCAGTGGTCAGTTATTCTACTGGTCAGTCCAGTGGTCAGTTCTTCTACTGGTCAATACATCCCACTTGGGAAGGTGCTTCTCTCTTAGCACAAAATGTGGTTGCTAAATTTAGCCGGTCAAAATGACAATTCAGAGTGTGGGCCCAGGCACGGAGTCGTAGTGTAAAACACTTCTCTGTGCATCAACTTCACTCTGAGCTGTCACAAACCCAGCATGTAGCAAGTAATAGAAAAACTGTGTCTATCCACTGTGTAGTTAATAATAAAACCCGTATAGTTAATAATAAACCTAATAATAAAAAACCTATAGGAGTAAGATCAAATAATTTACTAAAAATAGTTTTAAGTAATAATCAGATTAAAAGAACACCTAACAATTACATCCAATGTGGACTGATCAATATTAGGTCAATTTCTCCCAAATCCTTATTAATAAACGATCTAATTAGTGATCACAAAATTGATATTTTAGCTCTGACTGAAACTTGGCTTCAGCAGGATGAATAAGTCGCATTAAATGAATCCACGCCACCAACTCATGTGAACTATCACACAGCCAGAACCAGTGGCCGTGGTGGAGTGGCAGTAATATCCCACTCCAGTTTAGGTCTTAACCCTAAAATTAATCATAAAATTAATCACACTTACCACTCCTTTGAAAGTCTAGTTTTATCCATTACTTTCCCCAACTGCAGAAACCAAAAACCAGTCCTTTTTGTCATAGTCTACCGCCCTCCTGGCCCTTATTCACAGTTTTTATTAGAAGTCTCTGACTTTCTATCTAGTGTAGTGTTGAACTGGGATAGGATTATAATAGTTGGTGATTTTAACATACATGTCGATAACAACATTGACTCCCTTAGTAATGCATTTAATGACCTACTAGTGGCCAACCCACATTCACAGTGTTGAAATTAGTGACCTCGTTGTTTTTCCCCATAATCCCATACTCTCAGATCACTTTTTAATTACCTTTCAGGTTTTGTTGGAGGATATTTCCACCTCAGTGATTAAAACACAAATGAAAAGGATAATATGCTCACACTACAAGCTACTTTAGATACAGTTACCCCCCCTTCAGTTAGAAACTACTAAGATTAGATTAACCTCCCCATGGTACAATGCTGACACTCACTCCATTAAACAAGCAACACATAAATTAGAGGCAATGGCGCCGATCCAATTCACAATATTCTTTCAATGCCTGGAAAAATATCTGACTAAAGTATAAGCAAGCTTTGCGTACAGCCAAAATGAGATATTACTCATCCATAGTAGGAAAAAACAAGAATAAAACTAAATTCATGTTCAGTACTGTAGCCAGACTGACAAACAGACACACCTCCGTGGAACCAGTTATTCCATCCACGCTCCATTCTGATGATTTTCTTCAGTTCTTTAACAATAAAATATTACTATACTATTCGAGATAAAATAGATAAACTACTCCCAACAGCAGCGGCCCCTTTTTAGAAACCGTTCTGTAACACTAAATAATGTAGACCAAACTGATGTCATATCTATTATCATGTCTTCCAAATCAGCCACCTGCCTCTTAAATTCACTTTCAACAAAACTCTTTAAAGAGATTCTGCCCCTAATTATTAGCACTGTCCTAAATATAATTAACACTTCATTAATTACTGGATATGTGCCACAGTCATTTAAATATGCTGTTATTAAACCAATTCTGAAAAAACCTACCCTAGATCCTGACATTCTAGACAATTATAGGCCTATTCCCGGACCATGCAGGCCTTTCTATGTGCATGTTTCTCTCCTCTTGTCTGGATGGGTTTCATCTGGGTCCTCCGGTTTCCCCCATCGCTCAAAAACATGTTTGTTAGGGCAAAAAAATCCTCCAGACAGGTGATTCTGACCATGAGCCTGGCTCTCCATTAGACCACTAATGAGTTATTATTAGCCACTGACGTCGGATTAATATCGGTCCTGGTGTTATTAGGACCTTAGTGCAGCCTTTGACACCATTGACCACAGTATCTTAGTGCACAGATTACAGTGAGATATAGGTATTAGAGGAGAAGTCCTCTGCTGGTTTAAATCATATTTATCTAATCAGAAATCATCGGCGTTCTCCAGAGTTAGTTATGGCGTGCCTTAAGGGTCAGTCCTTGGGCCTACTTTGTTTATGTTGTATATGGTCCCTTTAGGTAACATCATTAGAAACCATGGCATTAAATTTCATTGTTACACGGATGACACAGAGCTATATTTATTGATTGTGATTTGGGGCTTTATAAATAAAATTTAAATTGAAAATTTTAAAACTTATAAATGGACATTCATCTATACTCTGTTCATCCATGTTAGTGGATCTGTCCTTCAGTGTGGTTCTCCCCAAGATTTCCTCTTTTTCCCACTGGGTTTTGTTTTTTCTGCTGAGAAGGAGGGTCTAAGGACAGGGGATGCTTGGGACTGTTTATCTATTTCTGTAGTTGGTTGTGTTTTCGTAAAGCCCTGTGAGACGACTTTGTTGTGATTTGGGACTTTATAAATAAAATTGAATTAAATTGACCCTTGCTGGGAAGGGGAGAACAGACCTTGTAACGTGAGCATGCTCGTGCTCATTCCACCAAGTCAGGACATTAAGAAGCTGCGTACAGGCAAAAACAATCTGATTTGACTTTTTATCTTGGAAAAGCGGGTTTACAGTTCAGTAGTTGTTTTTTTTTTTTCTTTTGTAGGCTTTTACATTACATTTCTTTTTTTTTGTAGGTGCATTTTATTTTTTTGTAGGTTTAAACCACAGATTACACCTGCGTTCTGGTTCTTCTAACCCGCCCTGACACAGTGCAACATTTTTCGCATATTTCATGAAAATGTATGGTTCACACACAGGTACCTAAACCTGTGTACCCATGGGTACCTGAACCTGTGCAGTTCTCTGGTCTGCAGTTGTCGTATGTTTATTTTGGTAATATTTAGTTAGTTTTTTGTTAGTCTCAAGTAATTTTAGAGAGTTTTAGTGAATAGCAGATTTTCACTCGTCATCTGTACCCGATTTATCCTCACTAGGGTCGCAGGGGTCACTGAGGGCCTAATCCAGCTACAATGGGTGAAGGCGGGGTACACCCTGTATGAGTCTCCAGTTCATCTCAGGGCTGAACATATATAGATAAACAATCACTCTCACATTCACACCTATGGATGATTTAGATTAACCAGTTAACCTATCAGTGCATGTGTTTGGATGGTGGGAGGAAACTGGAGTACCTGGGGAAAACCCACGCAGAAAAGTCTGGTGTGGTATTTGAACCAGGGTCCTTCTTGCTGTGAGGCAGAGGTGCTAACCACTGCATCACCATAGCAGATTTTGTGAAGAGCTTATCAGTGTTAGCATGTAGCCATGCTAGCATGTAAACAGCACAGACACACATAGCGGCGATATCAGCTGAAATCTAGAAACTGTCCAATGTGGAATGTAACAAACTTTACTTTGAAAAGTAAGTTGCAAACTTCCTATCGGCGTGTCATGGGTATAAGGGTACCATTTATAGGGCATCATTAGGTCCATGCTTTTGACATTCCTGCTGGCCACAGAGATGGTGCTAGGGAGTGCATTTTTTATCATATTTTTCACCAGATCTGACATGTGTGCCACATGTGGTGAGGTTTTGAACATAATAATAATAATAATAATAATAATAATAATAATAATAATAATAATAATAATAATAATAATAATAATAATAATAATAATAAATAATAATAATACATTTTTTGTCAAATGCTAAAACAAAAAGGCCAGTCCTTTGAACCAAATGACCAGTTGTCTAAACACAACTGTGGTTCAGTTGGGGTCATTACGGTTAAAGGTTTAAGGATGGATGGCTTCAACCTGCACAAACGAAGGTAAAGAGGTTGTAACATCATTGGCCAAAGAGCCATCACTGAGATGGGGTGGGGGTATTACTCTTTGTGCGGCCACGGGTTGGAAGGGGCTTGCCCACTGGCATGCTGTCCTTGGGTCTTAGATAGATACATACATAGACAGACAGACAGATAGATAGACGGACGGACGGACGGACGGACGGACGGACGGACGGACGGACGGACGGACGGACGGACGGACGGACAGACAGACAGACAGACAGACAGACAGATAGACAGATAGATAGATAACAAAGGTCCATCAGGGCCTCTCCACGCCAGTCCCACTCACTGTATATTAGTGGGGACGTACCTTCTAGTCTTGGTCCCTAAAAAGAAGGAAAAAAATGTGGAAAGAAAGTGTTCAAAGCAGCACTCTTAGGGATTACTTTTACATGTGTTTCCTTAACATTTTCATACTCTGACCACATTTAATGGGAATATTGGACAATATAATGTTTTATACAAATAAAAAAATTATAATATGTGCCCTTTACTGCCTTGTGGTTTTGCTACTTAGGAAAGTTGAAGTTCATCATTTATAACAGTTTAAAACAAAGCTAACCTGGAAAAAAGATAGATCACATTTATTTAAAGATCCTGTTACAAGTAAGCTGCTTGGGGAGTATACATGATAAGTCTTTATGATTGTGTTGGAACATATGATAGTGAAAAATGTCCCCTTATGTTCCTGACAGTCCTCTGCAGGTCCAGTTGCACACATGTGCTGGAAACTGTCACAGGTGTCATAGACATTTTACTGTCACTGCTGTCAGCTCAGGTTTTCCATGACTTCCCACAAATGCAATGGAAAAACTTTGCCATGAAAGAATGGAAAAAGCTGCTCCAAAGCTGTTTCTGATGGTTGGCTGGTAGGATGGGAATCACCACTTGAACAAATATTTATCCGATATAACCTCTGAACTTAAACCTGCGGGTGTGCTTGTATTCCTATTTTTAATGGGACATTGATATGTTTAAACACTCACATCATGGAGACCTTTGACACTAAAAATCAGGACCCCACAAGGGTTAAATATAAATGTAGGTCCCCACTAGTAAAAGTAGAAATCTGTCTGAAGTATGAACATTTAGACAAATAATATGGATCTAAAACCACATTAATTAGACCCCAGAAAAACATGAGGGAAAGATGTTTATTTTCTTCATTAAAAACACATTTTATTTATATATTTTTTAAAATTGTTTATTTATTATACCTTTTCAGACTTTTAAATTTTTAGATTTTTAAATTTTTTAAATTTTTTTTTTTTTAAAATACCTAATGGCTACTTTACCTCCAAGTGATGATATATATATATATAGATGTGTGTGTGTGTGTGTGTGCATCTATAGAGTATGACTGAACCTCAATGCACCACTGTGTTGTCTATGTCTATGTTCAGGGAAAATCTGAGGATAAAAGTCAACATCTCCAACTGTCAGCAGATATTCCTTGAACTTCCCTATGAAAAACAGGTAGACCAGTGGATTATAGAACTTGGTCCTAACGTGTCAGATGTTCCAGAAAAATCCTCTGACATATGTGTGAAATGTCTTGGTTTTGTAGTGAGACACCAGAGTACTCTGGACACTATAAGGGAACGATTAAAAGATCAAGAAGAACCCACCAGCTGTGGCACAGACAGACACAATGTCGCTCAGTCATGGGACGTCCCACCCAGACACTGATTGGCTCCTTCGTTTTTCAGAAAGCCTGAACTACACAATACTCAGATGGTTGTGTGAGGCAATCAAACCCCCCCCCCCCCCCCCCCCCCCCCGAGTGTGTAGTTTGGTGAAACGCAGCCAGAGTCAGGTCAGGATTTGGCTGAAATTTTCAGGAAAATTTGATACTGGCTTACGGAACAAGTAATAAAAGTTTGATGTCAGTGGGGTTTGGGGGGGGGGGGGGGGTGATCGACCTTGGCGGAGTCTGTGCTCTCTTAGTGTTTTTTTCTAGTTGTGAAATTAAAGTGTTGCAGACAATGTCTAATGAGGGCAAAAGTGAAAGTGTGCTTTTATTATGTGTAGCACGTGCTGGATGTCACAAAGGCATCATGTGACGAGTCATGTGTCAGACTCAACAGTTTACAGCTGCTGCATTTACATACATCACAGAGTGTGAATGAAACAATGATGCCAGGAAGTGGGAAAAAACACAGGGCCTTTCTTGGCTTTGTCATAAAAGCATGTGCAGGATAGTCTCCAGACAGCACCTTGGAGATGTCTGCTAAGATTATTTGGGAAGATGAGACCCTTGTTTGACGTCAGAGTCTCTGTCAGGCAGAGATAGTGTCCTTAGCAACAGTGGAAAACAATGGATCACAATTGTGATCTTCAAAGCAGTGCAGCCAAGATCTTCATTCCAGTTTTGTTACAAGAATAACACATTCCTGGAAATGACTTAGAATAGTTCAGCTGTGAGTCATCAATTTCATCCTTTTACCGCCCCCCCCCCCCTTACACCCCCTGCACTGAACACTGTGCTGATCACAGAAAAAAGCTAACAGCTTCCACTCTACTACAACACACCAGAGCTTTGTTTGGATGATATTTACAGTAAGTTTAATAAAAGATCATGATTTCATTGTCAGCTCATAGTCTTTGATTGTTCTCCAGAAATCTGAAGATAATGAAAGTTCAGCTTTAAGCAGAACCCTCTCATAGTATGGAGGACTAAAAGTGTCAAAACTAAATAAATACATAATTAAATAATTAATTAACCCTTCAGTATCAGGGTGTACATTTTCACTTTGCGCTTCACATTAAAAAAACGTATTTTTCAGAATTGCAATAAGGTCAGAATTCAAAAGTCGTTCATTTTTGCATGAACTTTAAATTTCAACTAAAATCTCCACATTTTAAACAAAAAAAATTACAAGACTATCATCTGTATGCAGTGTGTATGTAAAATGTACTATTATTAGTATTACTTTTAATATAATAATAATATTAGTGACCCATTATTTATTCACTCTCACATGCTCCATTTGGTGGTGTTAAACTACATCCACAGTTGTCCGGGGCTAGCTGCTATTTTACGCCTACAGTCCCGCCGACCTCCCACCTATGGCCCCTCGCACCACCACAGTGACACTGGAGGTTGGAGGGTGAAGTGTCTTTGCCCAAGGACACAACAGACTGACAGTGTGGGATTTGAACCACCAATCCTTCAGTTACTGGAGGACTTGCTCTACCAGCTGAGCCATAAGGACCAGGAGGATCATAAACTATGACAAAAAGGACTGGTGTTTGGTTTCTGCAGTTGGGGAAAGTAATGGATAAAACTAGACTTTCAAAGGAGCGGTAAGTAAGATTAATTTTAGGATTAATTTTAGGGCTAATACTGAAACTGGAGTGTGATATTACTGCCACTCCTCCAACACGACCACTGGTTCTGGTTCTGATTCATTTAATGGGACATATTCATCCTGCTGAACCCAGGTTTCAGTCAGAGCTAAAATATCAATCTATTGATCACTAATAATTTATTAATAGAGATTTGGAAGAGATTGACCTAATATTGATCAGTCCACATTGAATACAATTGTTAGGTGTTCTTTTAATCTGATTATTACCTAGAACTATTTTTATTAAATTATTTGATCTCACTCCTATAGGTTTAATAATATTAGGTTTATTATTAACTACACAGTCTACTGGTGTATGAGAGTGTGTATGAATGGATGAATGTGAGGAATTGTAAAGCGATTTGGGCACCAAGTGGTGTATAAAGTGTGCTATATAAATACAGTCCACTCACTATTTACACAGGGTTTATTATTAACTACACAGTCTACTGGTGTATGAGAGTGTGTATGAATGGATGAATGTGAGGAATTGTAAAGCGATTTGGGCACCAAGTGGTGTATAAAGTGTGCTATATAAATACAGTCCACTCACTATTTACACAGAGTTTATTATTAACTACACAGGGGATCGACACAGTTTTTCTATTACTTACTACATGCTGGGTTTGTGACAGCTCAGAATGAATTTGATGATGCACACAGAAGTGTTTTACACTACGACTCTGTGCCTGGGCCTGCACTCTAAATTGTCATTTTGAAAGACTAAATTTAGCAGCCACATTTTGTGCTCAGAGAGAGGCACCTTCCCCAGTGGGATGTATGCTATCTCTGCGAATGAGCTCAGGCTGTCCCCAGAACGCACGCCAATTATCTATGAAAACAACATTGTTTACAGAGCACTATCGAGACAACCACTGGCCAAATTAGGCAGGGGTCCAGAGAACTGTACAATGTCACACATCGCACATTAGATTAGTGATTTAATGTGAACCACAGTGAGTCCTGCTTCAGCTAAGGATGGCGAAATTTATAATAATAATAATAATAATAATAATAATAATAATACACTTTATTTAACAGCACCTTTCACAACACTCAAGGACACTTTACAAATAGAAAAACACAATACAAATAAATAGAAACAGCAATAACAAAAAGCACAGCAAAGTAAAATGGAGCAGTGGATTACAGGGAGTAGGCAGTTCGGAACAGATGAGTATTGAGTTTTGATTTGAAATGGGTCAAAGAAACAGTGTTATGGATGTCTTGTGGGAGAGAGTTCCAGAGGTGGTGCTGAGGTGGGCAGAGGGCCCAGAGAGGAGGAAGACCTGAGGGTGTGTGAGGGGGTGTTGATATGAAGGAGATCAGATACGGGGGGGCGAGCTTGTGGATGGCTTTAAATGTGAATAGAAGTCATTTGAAAGTGATACGGAATTTGACAGTTGGCCAATGGAGCTGCTGGAGGATTATCCTGATCACTGAGCCTGAGGTCGGTCACTAAGAAAAGAAAACAGTTTCTTTGTTGACTGACACACTCTCACACTCACACACACACACTCACACACTCGCACACACACACTCATAGCCATTTACACACAGCAGTGCTTCAGTCACACTTTTTTAAACACCAGTCACACTGTGAGGTGGAGTAATGTTATGTTAAAAGCTGATTTTAAACCGTCACACAGAGAAAACATTAGATGTTCTAGTAAATTCTGCTGCTAAATATGGTGTAAAAAAACCTTAGTGATGTCCACCAGCCTGAGTCAGTACTGAACAAATCTCTACCCTAAACTCATTCTCTTCTTGCACTAGTGTCGCCTTCTGGCCTATTCTATTCTATTCTATTCTATTCTATTCTATTCTATTCTATTCTATTCTATTCTATTCTATTCTATTGCATTCTATTTTACACTATCAAGTCATCCACAATTATGGTGCTCACTACCGTTTTGTTTAATTATTTATTTATTGAATCTCTTTTTCTTTTGTGCTGTTTTGGTTTTCTTCTCTTTTTTCGATTTATTTATTTATTTTTTATTGATGGACAGTTAATAGTTGGGAATAACACACCACCTTACAATCTTTAACTGCAATAGCTGTTAATTTCTTTCCCTGTCTGTCCTGTCCAGTCTTTGTTTCCCCCACACATGTAGGTGTAGCACTGCCCTCCCTGGCTTATAATAGAGAGTTCTAATAAAGGATGTCTGCTCAGCTTTCAGGGAGGACCGATGATGGTCACACACATGCACTAAATATTAAAATATTTGGGTGCAAGACTAAAAAAATGCATTGATATCAAACAATGTTGACAAAGAGAACAAATGCAGACAAAAAAAAAGTACTGAACAAACTACATTAGGGTTAGGGCGAGAGGTCAAAGGTCAGTACTGAACAAACTGCTTTAGGGTTAGGGCTAGAGGTCAAAGGTCAGTACTGAACAAACTGCTTTAGGGTTAGGGCGAGAGGTCAAAGGTCAGTACTGAACAAACTGCTTTTGGCGTAGTCCACCTATCATGTCATTTTCAGTAGGTCTGTCAGATGGATAACACAACTCATCCACCGCACTGTCAGGTTGTCATGGTAATAACTTGCTGTCCCAGTCTCTTGCTGCTAGTTCTAGATGTTCTATTACCTCACCTTAGCTTTGGGTTTAGTTTAGGTTTTGAGTAAATGTTCTAAACCGGTGTTAAATGACCGTACCACACACATTAAACCGGTGTTAAATGGTCGTACCGCACACATTAAACCGGTGTTAAATGGTCATTCCGCACACATTAAACCGGTGTTAATTGGTCGTTCCGCACACATTAAACCGGTGTTAAATGGTCGTACCGCACACATTAAACCGGTGTTAAATGGTCGTTCCGCACACATTAAACCGGTGTTAAATGGTCGTTCCGCACACATTAAACCGGTGTTAAATGGTCGTTCCGCACACATTAAACCAGTGTTAAATGGTCGTTCCGCACACATTAAACCGGTGTCAAATGGTCGTACCGCACACATTAAACCGGTGTTAAATGGTCGTATCGCACACATTAAACCGGTGTTAAATGGTCGTTCCGCACACATTAAACCTTTGTTAAATGGTCGTTCCGCACACATTAAACCGGTGTTAAATGGTCGTATCGCACACATTAAACCGGTGTTAAATGGTCGTTCCGCACACATTAAACCGGTGTTAATTGGTCGTATCGCACACATTAAACCGGTGTTAAATGGTCGTTCCGCACACATTAAACCGGTGTTAATTGGTCGTTCCGCACACATTAAACCGGTGTTAAATGGTTGTTCCGCACACATTAAACCGGTGTTAATTGGTCGTACCGCACACATTAAACCGGTGTTAAATGGTCGTTCCGCACACATTAAACCGGTGTTAATTGGTCGTTCCGCACACATTAAACCGGTGTTAAATGGTCGTTCCGCACACATTAAACCGGTGTTAATTGGTCGTACCGCACACATTAAACCGGTGTTAAATGGTCGTTCCGCACACATTAAACCGGTGTTAAATGGTCGTACCGCACACATTAAACCGGTGTTAAATGGTCGTTCCGCACACATTAAACCGGTGTTAATTGGTCGTACCGCACACATTAAACCGGTGTTAATTGGTCGTATCGCACACATTAAACCGGTGTTAAATGGTCGTTCCGCACACATTAAACCGGTGTTAATTGGTCGTACCGCACACATTAAACCGGTGTTAAATGGTCGATCCGCACACATTAAACCGGTGTTAAATGGTCGTTCCGCACACATTAAACCGGTGTTAAATGGTCGTTCCGCACACATTAAACCGGTGTTAAATGGTCGTTCCGCACACATTAAACCGGTGTTAAATGGTCGTATCGCACACATTAAACCGGTGTTAATTGGTCGTTCCGCACACATTAAACCGGTGTTAATTGGTCGTACCGCACACATTAAACCGGTGTTAAATGGTCCAATCGCACACATTAAACCGGTGTTAAATGGTCGTACCGCACACATTAAACCGGTGTTAATTGGTCGTATCGCACACATTAAACCGGTGTTAAATGGTCGTATCGCACACATTAAACCGGTGTTAAATGGTCGTTCCGCACACATTAAACCGGTGTTAATTGGTCGTATCGCACACATTAAACCGGTGTTAAATGGTCGTTCCGCACACATTAAACCGGTGTTAATTGGTCGTACCGCACACATTAAACCGGTGTTAAATGGTCGTTCCGCACACATTAAACCGGTGTTAATTGGTCGTACCGCACACATTAAACCGGTGTTAAATGGTCGTATCGCACACATTAAACCGGTGTTAAATGGTCGTTCCGCACACATTAAACCGGTGTTAATTGGTCGTATCGCACACATTAAACCGGTGTTAAATGGTCGTTCCTCACACATTAAACCGGTGTTAATTGGTCGTACCGCACACATTAAACCGGTGTTAAATGGTCGTTCCGCACACATTAAACCGGTGTTATTTGGTCGTATCGCACACATTAAACCGCTGTTAATTGGTCGTATCGCACACATTAAACCGGTGTTAAATGGTCGTTCCGCACACATTAAACCGGTGTTAATTGGTCGTACCGCACACATTAAACCGGTGTTAAATGGTCGTACCGCACACATTAAACTGGTGTTACTGGTACTCCTTCATTGTTCAAAATCTAATCGGTTCTTCCTTGACCCATTATCTATTATTCCTGAGTTTAATCAAAATCCATTCAGAACTTTTTGCGTAATCCTGCTGACAGACAGACAGACAAATGGACCCAAATGTAATACCTCCTTGGCAACATTAAAAATTACATTTCTGAAATGTAATCAGTATGATTATGAATTTCTCAGGTGGAAGAAAGTGGTAAAAAAATTGGACATCACTAATGTGACTGTTTTCAATCATAAAGTAAATCCAGTTTTTCCCATGGATAGATTTAGGGTCAGGGGTCATGGATAGAGTTAGGGTCAGGGGTCATGGATAGAGTTAGGGTCAGGGGTTATGGCTAAAGTGAGAAAAGTCAGACTTCTAGTACTTCTAGTAGTGAAGTTGATGGTTTGAATTCCATCTGTTTTCTGTGTTTAATAGATAATGTCTGTTATGATGATGATGTAAGTGATGATGTACTGTGACATCTGTTTAGTATAAAGTACAGATATTTATATAAATGTAAAAAGTATAAAGTACACATTTTTATATAAATGTAGGTAGTAAAAGTAAAACGTTTCCAGAAAAATAAATACTGCTGTAAAGTACAGATACCTAAAAATCAACTGAAGTACAGTACAGTACAGTACAGTACTTTTACTCTGGTGTCTGATAGATTCACAGCTCAGGGTAAACTATCTCTGTTGTGAGTAATTTATTTGAGTTTACAGAAAACCATCTTTGGGTTAAGTTTATATGAAATGGATCCATTGCACACGTCTGCATGTGATGCCAACAACCCTAACCCTAACCTTAACCTTCCACAGAGTGTGGAATCATCTGGAACAACCCAGCATTTATATTGTTTATGGACAGTGAGTACTGGTATATCCGTTAGCTAACCTGAGTGATATGAGCAGCATCCATTTGTAACTATATTTATTCATTCACTTTTTTATTTAATTACATTGAAAATGTTCATAATTTTTATTTTATTAAAAAAAAGATAAAAGTTTCCACGCACTCCCCAATGGGGACTTGATTTACAAACTTGGTCCTCATGAGACATGGAAACGTGTGTGTGTGTGTGTGTGTGTGTGTATGTGTCTGGACCCTGAACTAAAATGGACTTTGCAAATTCCTGCCAAGGCCGCATTGGAACCTTTGGTGGGCCACATTTGGTCCCTGGTCCACATGTTTGAGACCCCTTTTGTAATTTATGGCAGTGAATGTGACAAACCAGAGGCAGTAATAAACTGTACCCTTTTATCCATCAATCCAACAAAGTGCTAAAGACGTCACAGCTACTGACACAACTCGACTGATGGGAAGAACAGTACAAAAACAGACCAGTAATGACTTAATTACAGACATATTGAGGAAAAAATATTATTTAACATGGCAAAGGAAAGCGTCTGGAATCTCAGTGCAGAAAAAGAGCAATAGGAGAGGTCCTGCAGGGAAACCATGCCCGTGGCTTCAATTAGGTACATAATCCCAACAGTTTGTACTGTTTGACTTTTCTGTCAGCGTCACTCTGACGTTTGAGCTGCAACAAAATCAAAAGATGGACATTTTTAATATGATGTAAGTTTGTGTCTAATGAAAATGATAGAGCACCAACTTTGATTTGGCTGGTGTGATGTTAGTGTTAGTGTGATGTTAATGTGGGCTCACACACAATATTGAAGATCACATCCCATATGTCATGTCACTGAGAACAGGATCCCTGGATGTTTCAGGCTACATTTATACAGTGACGATGAAAATACAAGACGCAAAAGTGGAGTCGCAGCTTAAATTTTTCATCTCCGTTTAGACAAGGGTTTTCAGAAAAAAATCTTTGTTCATATGAAGAGGCAAGAGTAGGAGAAATTGGATTGGATAGTCATGCCAGGCCAACGTAGGTAACTGTACATCTGTCTCTGCTCATCTGCGGTTTGAGTATAAATTCTGTACAATTACTGAAACAACTCCTGTCATATTTTCTTTTGGAAGTGTCCGTATCTGCCATTTCTGCCCAAACATTAGCATGTGTGCTACACAAGGGCGTTTTAACACCATCTGAGGCTCTGGGCTACATATTTTTTTTAGCCCCCCCCCCCCCCAAAAAAAATAAAAAAGTAGCCTAAAACTGAAAAATAAATAAAAAATTATATCCTACAGTCCATGCACTTTAGATGTTTGGTAAAGGATAGGCTTCCAGTCAGCTTAAATTATAGGCTACTAAACACTACCTGATTTTTTTTAAAAAGATGCTTCCTATCATTCAGTCAATTAGAAGTGTTTTCTTCTTGTCTTTCTCGCAGTAAACTCTTTGTGACATTAAACTCAAGTGTAGAAGAATATATCATATACAGTCATATTGGATGAACGTTATGGTCAGATGGTTCAGTCTGTCCTGCTCCATAGTTGACCTTAGTCTTTTCTTGGCAGTGTTGTACCTGAACAAGTTCATTGAACGGACCTTCACGAACGATATCGTATTTTTGACGAACATGAACGACTCGTTCACTTTTACCAAATGAACGGGTAGTTGTGAACGCGGTTATTCTGGCATTTATTGAACTGCGCTCTTATGTAGTTCACATTTCGTTCTTATCACGTTGTAATTATTGAGTTCTATAAGGTATAAAATGGGATCAAAACACAGCATTATCATAGATGTCATTTTTGTATTATTCTGAACTAATGTTGGCAACATAATGTTGTGGAATAGCCAATGAGAAGTGTTTTGGGCGGGGCAGAGAGAGAGAGAGGGGTACAGAGAGTTTTTGGGAGCGGAGAAAAAGAGTTAAATGTACAGAGTGTGACCTGCGACTGGAGCAGGTGTTGTCCCGTTCTTGGAAATAAACATTGAAAACGAAGCTCACTGAAACCACTCCTTGTGTTCTAAGAACCTGCAGAGGGAAGTTAACCCCGGCAGGAGGACGGCATTTTCCCCAGATTTCCTGACTACGGTCAGGATAACATTAGGAACGGTTAATAAAAAGTTTACAATAATAACACAAAAAAAGAACAAAAAAACCCCCGGAAAAGTTCATTTTGGGATCCATCCATCCAGTTCTTTAACAATAAAATATCAACTATTAGAGACAAAATAGACACATTTCTCCCAAACATTAGATCAGAAAAAGCAGCGGTTTCAAACCTAGTCCCTTTTATAAATCCCCCTATAACACTAAATAATTTCACCACTGTAGACCAAACTGATGTCATATCTATTATCATGTCTTCCAAATCAGCCACCTGCCTCTTAGATCCAATCCCAACAAACCTCTTTAAAGAGATTCTGCCCCTAATAATTAGCACTGTCCTAAATATAATTAACACTTCATTAACTACTGGATATGTGCCACAGTCATTTAAATACACTGTTATTAAACCAATTCTGAAAAAGCCTACCTGACAGCCTAGACAATTATAGGCCTATATCCAATTTGCCCTTCCTGTCAAAGGTTTTAGAACGAGTAATAGTTAAACAGCTGTGCTAATACCTGCAGGATAATAGTTTATTTGAACAGTTTCAGTCTGGCTTTCGTGCCCATCATAGCACTGAAACGGCGTTAGTTAAAGTTACTAATGATTTATTATTAGCCGCTGACATGGGATTAATATCGGTCCTGGTGTTATTAGAACTTAGTGCAGCCTTGGACACCATTGACCACAGTATCTTAGTGCACAGATTAGAATGTGATATAGGTATTAGAGGAGCAGCCCTCTGCTGGTTTAAATCATGTTTATCTAATCGCTACCAATTTGTTCACATCAACCAACAATCATCGCAGTCCTCCAGAGTTAATTATGGCGTACCCCAAGGGTCAGTCCTTGGGCCTATTTTGTTTACACTATATATGCTCCCTTTAGGTAACATCATTACAAATCATGGCATAAATTTTCATTGTTATGTGGATGACACACAGCTATATTTATTGATTAAACCTGATCAGACCAGGCAAATAGATAAACTAAGTACTTGTGTCCAAGACATAAAAATTTGGATGAGTGCCAATTATCTTTTATTGAACCCTGAAAAAACTGAAGTCGTTATAATTGGTCTTAAAAATGCGAGAGACTCCCTAACTGACCGGGGTGTTACACTTAAGTTGTCCAGAGTAACTATCTGGTCAGTGGTTAACTGTAGTGGTTAACTGTTGTGGTTAACTGTTGTAGTTAACTGTAGTGGTTAACTGTTGTTGTTAACTGTTGTGGTTAACTGTAGTGGTTAACTGTTGTGGTTAACTGTTGTGGTTAACTCTAGTGGTTAACTGTTGTGGTTAACTGTAGTGATTAACTGTAGTGGTTAACTGTAGTGGTTAACTGTAGTGGTTAACTGTAGCGGTTAACTGTTGTGGTTAACTGTTGTGGTTAACTGTAGTGGTTAACTGTAGCGGTTAACTGTTGTGGTTAACTGTAGTGGTTAACTGTTGTTGTTAACTGTTTTGGTTAACTGTTGTGGTTAACTGTTGTGGTTAACTGTTGTTGTTAACTGTTGTGGTTAACTGTAGTGGTTAACTGTTGTGGTTAACTGTTGTGGTTAACTGTAGTGGTTAACTGTTGTTGTTAACTGTTGTGGTTAACTGTAGTGGTTAACTGTAGCGGTTAACTGTTGTGGTTAACTGTAGTGGTTAACTGTTGTTGTTAACTGTTTTGGTTAACTGTTGTGGTTAACTGTTGTGGTTAACTGTTGTTGTTAACTGTTGTGGTTAACTGTAGTGGTTAACTGTTGTGGTTAACTGTTGTGGTTAACTGTTGTGGTTAACTGTAGTGGTTAACTGTTGTTGTTAACTGTTGTGGTTAACTGTAGTGGTTAACTGTTGTGGTTAACTGTTGTGATTAACTGTTGTGGTTAACTGTTGTGGTTAACTGTTGTAGTTAACTGTAGTGGTTAACTGTTGTTGTTAACTGCTGTGGTTAACTGTTGTGGTTAACTGTAGTGGTTAACTGTTGTAGTTAACTGTAGTGGTTAACTGTTGTGGTTAACTGTTGTTGTTAACTGTAGTTGTTAACTGTTGTGGTTAACTGTTGTGGTTAACTGTAGTGGTTAACTGTAGTGGTTAACTGTTGTGGTTAACTGTAGTGGTTAACTGTTGTGGTTAACTGTAGTGGTTAACTGTTGTAGTTAACTGTAGTGGTTAACTGTTGTGGTTAACTGTAGTGGTTAACTGTTGTGGTTAACTGTTGTGGTTAACTGTTGTGGTTAACTGTAGTGGTTAACTGTAGTGGTTAACTGTTGTGGTTAACTGTAGTGGTTAACTGTTGTGGATAACTGTTGTGGTTAACTGTAGTGGTTAACTGTAGTGGTTAACTGTTGTGGTTAACTGTAGTGGTTAACTGTTGTGGATAACTGTTGTGGTTAACTGTAGTGGTTAACTGTAGTGGTTAAGTGTTGTGGTTAACTGTAGTCCTGTTCTGGACAGTCTGTGCATTTGTTCTCCATCCATAGCTCTGTGGGACATTGCATGATTCAAAAGAATTCACACTGGAATGAAGACTGGATGTTCCATGTCTGGATAAATGAGGCTTTTCCAGTACTACACAGCAGATTAAATTCTCTGTAGTGGAAAGAATCATGGAGCAAATGTAGCTCTGAGAAGCTCATCAGTGCTGAATGGACTCAATTCGGTGAATGTGGATGAACTGATGTGCTTATCGCTTCAACTAATAAGAGCTACTGGTGGACAGACCCAAAGGAGAGCTGTGGAAAAGACTAAATCAGCATGATCAATAGGTTTTAGAAAGCTGTCATCGCTGTCTGTGGCTGTAGGAAAATAATGGAACAAATGTATTCACTTTCTACAGAACTGCAAGACGTCAGCTTCAGAAATGTCCAGTAACACTACCCAGGTCCTGGGGTCACCTCTTCAAATGCAGAGTTAGAATGTCTAACTCTTATTTTCTGTGGATACAAAGACCTAATGAATCTGGCAAGGATGTGATTTTGTGGAATATTCCATTGAATCCGACCCCTCCATTGATTGGGAATGTATGACATGTGTATTAGTCATGCACTGTGTTTTATTTTTCCTGGCAGCAAAGCTCACCACAGCATTATCACTCTCCTCACAAACTGCTGTATCCAGTTTGTTTCAAATCCCCCTCCAGTCATGCATGTCCAACAGATAAGCCCAAAATGTAAACAAGTCATAAATGCATCTACAAACACATTTTTGGCTCTGCAGTAAAAGTTTACAAGGAACAAAGTAAGAGCCCAGTGTTACGCAATGGGTCTTTAATGGAGGCAAAGAATGCAGGGTGAAGAAGAGGTGAGTGAGGATCCTATCATGCTCTAATGAATCAAATCAGCATCATCAGTGCGTGTGCGCAGGTCATCCTGGGTCAGAGGTCACGAATGCCCAAAGTCATCAAAGCTTGATATGCTGAAAATGTAAAACATTCAATCAACTTAAGTTCTTCTTCGATTTTGACTTTTTATCTCATTATTTCAACTTTTATCTGATAATTTGGACTTTTTATCTCATTATTTTGACTTTTTATCTCATTATTTTGACTTTTTATGGTCACATAAAAAAAATGTAGTTGATTGAACCAAATTGAATTGCATATGGTTAGGGTTACTTTAATTGAATTGAATTTGATTCAGTTAATTAGATGTTTTTATGTGTGACCTATTGAAGAAGAATTTTTAAGTGTATTCAATGTTTTACTTTTTTCAATGTAGAGTAATAATGGCAGTAGCTCAAACTGCTGCTTGTGTTAAAGGAATTAAAGGTTTTTAAGGTGGTTTTATAAATATTTCAGGTTCATATTATTCTGTGCTTCACTGTAATAACAACACACTGGGCTCAAGAAGTGGACACAGGAATTTAGTCCTCTTCACAAATGCAATAAAGGAATGTCTGGGTGCATTTGGACTGATCCCATTTCCAACAGAAAGAAAATATCCACAACATCATGCTGAATGGACTAAATTAGGATTAGGAAAGATTAAGATAAATGAAGTGATTCATATCTGACCGTCCGTCCATCCAGCCATAGTTAGGTGTTCCAGACCAACCCTCCAATAGAGGTCTTAACCAGGGTCAGCCCTTCCAATTAGAATTTCCTGAAACACCTCAACGCATTCCTCAATACTGTAAAAGGTGTCAAACATAAGGCCCGGGGGCAAATCTGGCCCACCAAAGGGTGCAATCTGGCCCGGAGGATAAATAAAAATAGTTCCAATGTCCCTGTGTTCATCGGGTCCTCACAGCTGTGATGTCTGTTATTAATAAAAGGGAGTCATTCAATAGACGATCAAATCAATCCCACTGTGTGTGTTTTTAAAACAGTGTGAATGGTATAGGAAGCCCCCAAAGCTCTTCTGAGTTAAAATCTGACTGAACAATAGTACTGGGTAATGACCAGTAGTGGGCCATCAGGGCCAGCAAGGCCTTCTCTGCTGGCCTAAACATGCTCAGAAAAGTACGTTTATGTTATTTTATTTTATTTTCATAAATATGTAAACTAAATGATTCTCTGTTCTCTGTATTCTTTACGTCATATTATTTCCACTTAGTCGAGTGACTTCCAACCGTGGGGAAAGGCCCATTGGCGGTGGGGGAAGACCCACGGACTTCCATGAAAGAATGGATGACAGCACGGAAAGGCGGCACGCAATAGTCCTAGGGTTGGCACCCCGACGGACTGCATCAAACGCTACAAGTACTAAACGAGGAGAATACCCCCAAGCAGACCGAGGAGGGGGGGGGGATAATCTGCTGTCAAGGACGGATCACACGGCAACAGACCTGGCAAACGATACGAGGACTACGAACTTGGATATGGAGAGACAGGAAGGTGAAGCAAAGAGAAGGTGCCCAATCTGTGGCAGAATCTTTAAGAGCGAGCACGGCGTGAAAGTTCACCAAGGCAAATCCAAGTGCAAGAAGCAGGTGCAGCAGCGCAAAACATCTAGCACAGCCCAGAGGTTAATCTCAGAGTTTGCTAGCTCTGTTTGTCAGTCGATGGAGGACCAGAGTCAGGAGGCACACCACAGTGCTCAGGACCGCCTAGCTGAACCTGCTCCGGGCACAAGGAGGAACCAAGAAGCCCGCTGTGTGGATGGCTTGCCAAAGAAGCCACGGTTGAACCTGCCATCAGCCACGGACCACAGGTGGGCGTGACTGGATGAAGACCTCAGCGTCATCCTCGATACAACCTTGAAAGGGGATGCTGTAAACAAGATCAAGAATTTGGTGGAGATTGTGTATCAAGCATGCTACGACAGATTTGGAGTCAAGGAAGGAAAACCTGATAAACAACCATCAGGCCCCAGCAGAAGGCAACACCGCATTGCCGAGATGCGTCAAGAACTGCGAGCACTCAAGAAGAGGTGGCGAGGAGCGGAACATCAAGAAAAGGAAGCACTGAGCGAGCTAAGCTCAGAGGTATGGAAAAAGCTACTCCAGTTGCAAAGGGCAGAGGCAATCCGGAGAAGACAGAAAGAGAAGCGCCGGCAGAGGAAATCTTTCTTCAACAATCCATTCCGCTATGCGTCTGATCTCCTTGGCCAGCCCAAGAGCGGTAGACTGTCATGTTCCAAGGAGGAAGTGGAAGACGCCATCAAAGTAGCACATAGCAACCCCAGCAGGGACCTACCACTGGGAGAGTGCCCCTTTCCAATTCCAAAGCTTATTCAAAGCACGCCTTTCAACATGGCAGACTTCACTTTCAAAGAAGTGAGGTCGGTTGTGAGACGGGCCCGTGCAGGATCTGCTCCCGGTCCATCAGGGACATCATATAAGATCTATAAGAACTGCCCACAACTGCTAAGGAGGTTGGCCACACTCCTGCGCACACTGTGGAGGAAGAAGCAGGAACCCTGGATGTGGACACTCGCAGAGGGCTGTTTCATTCCCAAGGAGCTAATTCATCAAGCCTCGACCAGTTTAGAGAGATTTCCCTGCTGGATGTTGAGGGGAAGGTCTTCTGGGCAATTATTGCAAGGAGGTTAACTTCCTATTTACTTACCAACGGCTATGTCGATACAAGTGTCCAGAAAGGAGGAGTACCAGGTTACTCTGGATGCCTGGAGCACACGTCGGTAATCAGCCAGATCATCAAGGAAGTAAAGAGGAATAAGAAGACTCTCTCAGTGGTATGGCTAGACCTCGCCAAGGCTTACCCGAATGTACCGCACCAGCTCATCTGCAAGGCACTGGAACATTACCAGGTACCACCAGAAGTCATCAAGCTGGTGATGTCTCATATGGACTCGCTGCAGATGAGGTTCAGCGTGCAGGATTTTACCACCAAATGGCAGAGGCTCGAAAAGGGGATCATGGCCGGCTGCACTATATCAGTCTCCCTGTTTGTGGCAGCTATGAACCTGCTGGTTAAAGCAGGAGAGTCACAGTGCAAAGGACCAATGGCAGGGGATGGGACAAGGCATCCAGCCTGCAGAGCATTCATGGACGACATCACTGTGATGACCCCATCCATTCTCGGCACACGATGGGTCCTGAGTTCACTGGAGAGGATGGCCACCTGGGCCCGGATGCAGTTCAAGCCAGGAAAATCCAGGAGCTTGTGCCTCCTGAATGGGAGGCTGTCGAATAACACCTTTAGCATCCAGGGGTCGGAGATTCCAACTATTCAGGAGGAGCAAATCCGCTGCTTGGGGAAGAGCTATGACAGCACTCTGAAGGACAGGGGGAACCTTGAAGACACCTCAGCCAAATTGAGGGAGTGGCTGAGGAGAATCGACAAGAGTCTGCTGCTGGGTAGGTTCAAGGTGTGGTGCTTCCAGCATGGCATCATACCAAGACTTCAGTGGCCGTTTCTGCTCTACGACTTCCCTATGACCAAAGTTGAAGCAATGGAGAGAGTCTGTAGCAGGTTTATCCGGAAATGGCTGGGCGTCCCTCCAGCTTTCAGCTCAGTCAACCTATACAGCAAGTCATCAGTACTCCGGTTACCATGCTCCTCAGTCATAGAGGAATTCAAGGCCACCAAAGCAAGGGCAGCGTACACGCTTTTAATCTCCAGGGACACAAAAGTCAGGCACGCAAGCTCCGCCATCAGCTGTGGCAGGAAGTGGAAACCCCTTGAGGCCGTGAAGGAAGCAGAAGCCCACTGGAGGCATCAAGAGATCATGGGCACTGTGTGTCAGGGTCGGCTAGGGCTTGGCAACTACAGCGCCAAGAACTGGTCAAAAAGCAACGCACAAGGCAGAAGGGACTTGGTGGTGCAAAGGGTGCGGGAGACAGCTGAAAAAGATCGTCGAGTCAAAGCGGCAGGGCTGGGCTCCCAGGCACGCTGGACGCAGTGGGAAGAGACGCTTGAGAGACCACTGTCTTGGAAAGAGCTCTGGGCTACTGACCAAGGCAAGCTGAGCTTCCTGCTGCGTGCTGTGGCTGATCTCCTACCCACGCCAAGCAATTTGAAGATCTGGGGCAAGGAGCGTGAAGCATCCTGTAGGCAGTGCGGCGCCAACCTCTGCACACTGAATCACATTTTGACCAGCTGCCCGAAAGCTCTCGCCGATGGGCGCTACAGATGGAGACATGATAAAGTCCTCACCGAGGTCGCCAAGTGGGTTGAACTGCAGAGAAGCAACACCAACAAACAGCCATCACCACCAAGGTTCATAAGCTTCTATCCAGAGGGCAGTAAGGTTCCGAAGGGAAAAAGACCTGACAGAATACCATCTGTTCTACACCGCGCAACGGATTGGGAGCTGCATGTGGACCTCAAGAAGAAGTTGGTCTTTCCTCAGGAGGTAGTGGCAACTACCCTCCGACCAGATATGGTCCTTCTTTCTAGGAGCTCCAAGTCCATCATTCTGGCGGAACTCACTGTTCCCTGGGAAGATAGGCTAGCCATATCTCACCAGGCAAAGAAGGCCAAGTACCAGGATATAGTGGAAGAAGCGACCCTCGCTGGGTGGCATGCCACTCTCTACCCAATTGAGGTTGGCGCTCGGGGTTTTCCCGCTATATCTATGCGCTATTTCCTGCAGAAGATCGGGCTTAATCCCAAGCAACTGCAGAAGGCCATCAGGGAGATAGCCACAGTAGCCGAAACCAGTTCCAGGTGGCTGTGGCTGTCAAGGGATTGTAGCTGCACCCCTTCTGCAGGTGAAGGCTAACTCAGCCTTCGCTGCCCCACTCAGGAGAGGTGTACAGGTTAAGGGGCGAAACACCTATGACCCTGAGATACCTGCTGAGGATGCAGAAGGGGTCCCCAGAAACAACACTACATCCCACCAGCTCGTACCTCAACATCCTTAGCTGCTACTGAAGTCTCTGCTTGTAGCAAAGCACTTTCTGTGTTTGCTTCATCTTATGGTAGAGTTTTTAACCAATTATATTTCAGCTAGCTTGCGTTGTCGGGTAAATTACATTTGCTTGAGACCTTTAGAACAAACAGAGCAGGTCCCTCTGCACTGTAAGTGAACAGGAACAGTCAGGTTACAATAGCCAATCAGATTTCGATTCTGCGAACCAAGCAAGCTAGGACAAACGGCAATCTGGATAATATCTCAATGAAGTAAACACGGAAATTCAAGAGTAAGATGTATTTTTATATAATATTTTTTGATTTTTTATAATGGCCAACGGAGAATTTTATTCGGAGCAAAAATCTGAGCGAGACTTTGGGACAACTTTATGCACTGGTCTGTTTGGCTATTACTGTTTTGGCTGTGAGCGGTCATTTTCAGCGTTAAAGTGTATTCAAATATTCAAAAATTCAAACGTCTTTAGCATTTGCCTCCATGTCCATAGAAAAGGAACTGACTGATGGACCTGAAACACACAGATAAACTGTACAACAGCCACTGAAGTGTTTCAGAGAAAAGAGGCTCGACTTTATTTTCAAATAAACAGATACTGTGGAGAACTATGTTGGTGAGTAAATGCATTTTATTGTTAATTTCTTCTTGTCATTGCAACATTTTCAGTTATTTGTTGTTGTATATCCTATTCTCAAAAATGCAAATGATCTCTTAACTTTATTTTCAAAGAATGGTTTGTTTTGTTATTGTCTGGTTGGTGTCTTATATGAAACAACGCCATTGTGGAATTTATTAGACAGACTTATTTAAGATCATGGAGCATCATTTTAGTGTCATCTTGTTTAGTATCTTTAAATCACCTTTTTATTTTTGACAATATCTGTAATTATTTTCCTAATCTTAATTGTGAATGCATACTTGATGGTTTTAAATGCTCCTCAAATAAAGTGCTGCTTGACTAGTCTATATTGAGGCGAAGTTAATATATGGGGCGTCACTGAAGGCCTAATGTTGACATGCACGGCCTGCCACTGGTAATGACACATTACTGTGGTTAAAGATGTTTAATGATACGCAGGAGCTTGGTGGTGGGAACTAATATTGAATCAATTACTTTGTAACGAATCAATATGAATTGAAATGTGAGGGAGGAGTAGTGATTTCAGTGTCAGACTAAAAAGAATAAACAAAGTTTTAAACAAATTGTTTACAATTTTAAATTTTGACAAACAACGTGATCAGTTTTGTGCCCAGTGCTTAGATCTATCTAATGAATCAAACAGAATTGAAATCTGATGATGACGGATGACAATGATGACGATGATGACGGACAGACGACAGATGAAGCGGGGGGGTACACCCTGCATGAGTAGATATTAATGGTGCAAAAATTATTTTAATTAAGATTCTGCATACAGAATAATTAGATCTCAATTGTGTCAGAGTAGTAAAATATGATCAGAATTACCTACAAATAATGAAAAGTGATTTTAATGTAAAACAACCACATCCTGTTATGCTGCATTATGTAATAATTAGTGATGCATCCATCAGCATGTTTTTCGCCCGATCACCAATACCCATCACCAAAAAACTTGATCTGTCGATTGCCGATCGCAGGAAGAATTTTTAATTTCCACACCTTTCATCTAGGTGTGGATAGTTGCAGGCTAATTCACAGCAGCACATTTACCTGAAAAAATGTCTCAGCAGTTAAAGTTAGTTCAATCAATAAACAGGGACGAGAGAAGACTGAGGTGTTTTCAGTTGTGTGATCGTGCATCCACGCACAGATGCACGTGCCTGGGTGTGTGAAGAAGTTGCAAGACTGAGGCTACATGCTAAAAGATGCTAGTAATCACCCGTGAGGCTACATGCTAACAGATGCTAGTACTCACCCATGAGGCTACATGCTAACAGATGCTAGTACTCACCCATGAGGCTACATGCTAACAGATGCTAGTACTCACCCATGAGGCTACATGCTAACAGATGCTAGTACTCACCCGTGAGGCTACATGCTAACAGATGTTAGTACTTGCCCATGAGGCTACATGCTAACAGGGTATTATAGTAAATACAGCAGTGCTAGGCTAATGCTTATGTAGCGTAAAATGGTCCCAAAGTTCTACATCTGACTATATCTAACTACATAACATCTAACATCTAACTATATTTTAAAAAGTACAGAAACAGTCCAGACCAGATGAACTTGTTCTGTAGCATGTTTGACAGTTTGAAAATGGTCGCTAGTAATTTACCTTACGGGATTGGCTTTTTGATCATCATATCTTTCCAATCGCCAATTCAATTCAATTCAATACAATTTTATTTATAAAGCCCCAAATCACAACAAAGTCGTCTCACAGGGCTTTACAAAAACACAATCAACTACAGAAATAGATACAGTCCCAAGCATCCCCTGTCCTTGGACCCTCCTTCTCAGCAGAAAAAAACTCCAAAACCCAGTGGGAAAAAGAAGAAATCTTGGGGAGAACCACACTAAAGGACAGATCCCCTCCTATGGACGGACAGACTATAGATGAATGTCCATTTGTAGATGAAGGTGAGGGTGAGGGAGGAGGTCTGGGGTCACAGCTCAGCACAGGACCCAAGTGAGTCACTGCAGATCCTGTTGTCTATGGGTCCTTATGCAGATACTACTGAGAGAGTTGCAAAGGGGACACCAGGGGGCTAGACATGAACAGATTTGGTATGTACGATAGGTTATAAAAATGACAAATACAGACACAAAAGAGAGAGGGAGAGAGAGAACTCTGTGTCTGTACTTCCCCCAGCATTCTTTCTCCTAATGCAGCTTAGACTGAACTATGACTTCAGTCTGTTGGAATGTTTTCAACCTCATTTTAAATGTAGAGACTGTGTCGACCTCTTTAATATTAAATGGAAGGTGATTCCATAAGACAGTAACCATGGGAACTAAAGGCTCTAAATCCTACTGTACTTTTAGAAACCCTAGGAACTTTCAATAGACCTGCGTTCTGAGAACAAAGGATATGGAACCAGGTCATCTTTAAGATAAGAGGGGCCCATACTATTTACCGCTGACCACTAACCCATACCATTAATGGTTTTATATGTAAGGATGAGGATTTTAAATTTAATTCTAAACTCAACTGGAAGCCAGTGAAGGGTTTGGAGCACAGAGTTGATAGGGCTAGAGGTCAGGGGTTACAATAGTCTAATCTAGATGTAATAAATGCATGAAATAATTTTTCTGTATCATTTTTAGACAGAATATTCCGAATTTAGGCTCATGTTGCACAACTGACCACTGGACTGACCAGTATGTATCAAACGATTCAATTATTAAAAAAAGATTAAGATTTATAAGATTTATATATTTCTAATTGTTTAATGTCTTTGTAAAACTGATCTATAAAAAAACAAATGACATTGTTAAAATTGACCAGATTGTATTTATAAAATGTCACTTTTTATGTTATTTGCATATGGATAATTTATAAAACTAAGTATTTTCATAAGTTAAGAGGTTTGTCCTGAAACAAGTATACTAACCCTAACCTTTAACTCTAACCTTTAACCCCTGCACAGGGCTGTTCTGAAAGTTGAACTATTTCTAACTTGCAGCCTCAAAGCACTGTGTCAAAAAACTGCCTCCGTCTGCGTTTTTTTATTTATTTATTTTTTAAAAAATTATACATTTTTTTTGTGCCAACAGCGCTAGAAGACATATCTTGTTGATACAGACAGGGCGGCTGTGGCTCAGTTGGTAGAGTGGGTCGCCCAATGACCGAGAGGTTGGCGGTTCGCATCCCAGCTCTGGCTGTCCACATGTCGAAGTGTCCATGGGCAAGACACTGAACCCTGACTTAGGCCCCCAGTAGGACTGACCTTAGACCTTAGAAATCTACTAGTGTAGTATGAGTGTGTGTGTGAATGGGTGATTGAGAGGCCAATGTAAAGCGCTTTGAGCACCGTGAAGGTGGAAAAGCGCTATATAAGTGCAGTCCATTTACCATTATTGACCGAAATATCAAGCAAAACATGGAGCATAAAAATTAAGAGGGGAAACAGTGAACGACTGAACATGCACAACCACTAAAACCAACACATTCCTTCAAATGTCCGTTCTATATATACAAGTGGAGTGTCCGTACTCTTCCAAATCCAGTGACAGACAGACAGGTAGACTATACAGATGAGAGGTGCGCAGGTGATGCGGATCAATTGCGGATCAGGTGGATGATGCGACAAAAAATGATATTTTAATTAAATGCAGGTGGATTGCGGTTGAAGCACTCAAATAAAAATCGAATAAAGACTTTGCATATTATTCTGAAGGTAAACAAACAAACAAAAATGACACTAAAATACATTTTAATCAGACAGTATCATGTTGATCTGGTCATTCACTGGTGCTTAGTTCAGACAGAACACAAATGACAGAGAACACAGTGTGTGAGAAAATAAAAACAGGTGAATTTAAAATGTGAAAGAAGGAGTAAAGTACAGTCTGGAAACTGGTTCGGGAGGTGGTAAATTTAGACAACATGAGTGCAGGATGTGTCATCTGCAAAACGTGTGAAGCCGTTTATGTATTTAAAAGTTAACAGACGTTAACACGTTTAACATGGTTCATCACAGCTGGACTAAACACCAGCAAGTTTCTTCTGCCATGACCCCAGAGTAAAGGTAAAAATATAAGTTAACTGATGCATATGTGGACCTGTGCTGTCCTGATATGTACCTGATATATTTAAGCATTTGGCAGATGCTTTTATCCAAAGTAATTTACAAGGGAAAGTGAAGATTCATGATGTCTGACCAATAAAATCCAAGAATCAATAAAAAAAAAAACAATAATAAAATAAACTGTAGTACAATTAAAAGCAAGGAACAGTAGATGAAAAACAATAATAAAAACACATGTGCAAGTAAAACAGTTAAGAGTAGCAGGTTAAAAACATTATTTAACAGGGACAGTAACACATTAATGAACATTTCTGTAAATGTGTCAGTATTAGCATAAAAAAGCTATTTTTCCACTGTTGTCCGTGGTCCAGATGTTATATGCCAGCATCCATAAAATTAAAAACATTTCAAAACATAAGGTTTTACCAGCTCATGTTCACGTTGTGTAGTGGGTGGAGATAATTTTGGAATTATCTCGCGGATGGCGGGCAGGTTCGGTTCTGAAATTTGGGGAAAAATCGTTAATGCAAATGTATAGCGGGAGGATTGAGATTTTAAAGCTGTCATTCCATGGTTATTTCATTAATATTACTGTGTTCTCCATTGTTATCAAATACATTGTGTGTTGGTTCTATTTAAAAAAATGTCCGGATTGTTTTGTTTCCAGCTGTTTTTTCACAGTAGAAAAATTATTTGAGGTCGAACAACAGAGTTTACTGGTACGTCCTCATACGCGGTCACGAGGCGTCTCTGATTGGCTCAGAATGCGTGAAGGAACACTCCTCCCTCCCCTCTTGCTCTCCGTATGTGTTTACCTTTACCAGAGTAACATCCAGCTAGGTTTTGCGCCGTTGTTTGTTCTGAAAATGTGCAGGGAAAAAAAAGGCTTTATTTCCACAGAGAGCACATGAACCAGTTTGATCCAACATTTTCCCAGTTTTTTTGCAGCTACTGTGGCGCCGTCTTGTCTTGTAGATGCTAATGCTAATGCTACATCAGATTCGCTGCAGTCGCGAAAGTCTATCTGACGTCAGATGGACCATCTTTTTATGGGTCCCTGGCCCTTCTTGTTGTTTAGTGTGAATGCAGTATGCAGCCAGTGGAGGTGATGAACCACTGTCAAAGGAGCATGTGTTGGTAAGTCTGGGTGAGCCATCAGATTCCAAAAGGACAACAGTGGAAAAGTGGTTTTCAGCTAAATGACACCTTTAAGAAGTGGTCGCAGATGAAAATATACATCAGACAGACAGACAGACTATACAGACAGCCTATATAGACCAGGGGTGCCCAACCTTTTTTAACCAAGATCTACTTTTGAAGTTGATGGCAGGCCGGGTAATAATTCAAACAAGGAACCACAATCGTAGATCAAACGTAGTTGAGTTTTTATTTGCACGGGAGGAAAATAGGCAGTAAATGAGCAACTTATCAACATATAACAAATTGGTTGTCCAAAAAATCCCCTCACAGGCACGCCGTGTATCTCTCTCACCCTCTTTCTCTCTCTCTACCTCTCTCTCTGTCTCTTTCTACCACACACACACCTCCAGAAAAGAGCACTCCAAAACCTCCATAACAGAAATCCAAAATTGAAAAAACATGAATTCAACAGATTAATGCATGCACACACTCCAGAAGAGATCACTTCAAAGCAGGAAGGAAGAGAAGAGAAGACCAATATTTCAAAATGCTAAACTTCATTGGAGGGTTGCAATAGCAGGGAATAAAATCGGAACATATAACTCTATAACTATATGGATATGAAATTAATATGTCTCATTCAAGAATTCAAGATAATAAAAATAAAAATAATAATCATCATCATCATCATCATCATGATAAACACTTATCTACCTTAGTGGGAGGAGGCAGCTAGTTTCTCGTAATCCGGACAGTAAGAGTTGAGTGACAGCCTCAAACAGGCTGTGAGGTGGTCATGAGTCAGTGTGGTTCTGTACTTGGACTTTATTATTTTCATGTGTGAAAAGGCAGACACACAAATATGTTGATCCAAAAAGGGAAGTCATATTCACTGCACATTGTCTGAGGCTTGGATACTTTTCTTCTAGCAGCAGGTTCCAGAATTCACCACTTACGCCAGGCGTTGCTCTGGACTTGATCTCAATGTCATTTTGCAGTGTGAGAATTTCACCCTCAACAGCACAGGGGTCCAGGCCGAGGAGTGTGGCTACTTTGGGGCTACTTTTCACCAAATGGAAAGCACATAAACTGAGCTACAGGCTCAATGGACGCAAAGTCAGTAAACTGGCGCTCAAACTCCACAAGAATGTTTTGGATTTGTTGCTCATAACGAGCAAGTTCCACGCTGTCTTTGCCCTGATGGCCGAGCTCTGCTTCCAAGTGCGGAAAGTTCCTGAAATCACACTGTTGCAGCCTGCGTAACAGCAGGTGGAACTTCGTTTTAAACGTGTTCACTGAACTGATCATGTTCACGATGCGCTTTCCTTTCCCCTGCAGCTCGAGATTCAAGTCATTGATCTTATTGGTGACATCTGTGAGAAAAGCCAAATCAGCCAGCCACTGACTGTCCTCCAGCTGAGTATAAGCAGCAGCATGGGTAGAAGAATGCCTCAGGAACTCTTTAATTTCAGGCAAAAGTTCCAGAAACCTTTCTCGGAATTTCCCTCGGCTCAACCACCTGACGTCGGTGTGCAGGAGCAGATCGGTGTGGTCTGCACCTGCCTCCTCAAGCTGGGCACGGAACAAGCGCCTCTGTAAACTCCTGGCCCGAACAGAGCACACAAATTTCATAGCTATGTCCATGACGTCCCTCATGTTTAAAATCTTCCCGCACAGCCCTTGTTGGTGAATAATGCAGTGATAGTTATTATAACTTAAAGGGAACTGACATTTATAGGACAATAAAGTGCAGAACTAATTCTAAAAGTCAGTGTGTCACTGTTAGGGGGGTACATCTGTGGAATAATCTGGATCAGAATCTAAAAAAGTCATCTTCAGTTTGTGTATTCAAAAGGATGTATAAAAAAAGTATAATAACAAAATATAGAATATTATCTGAGTAGCTGAATATATGGTTATAAGGTAGAAGAAAAGGGGAATGAATCTTATATTGTAATAAAACTATCATGGTTAGGATATATCTATATATCTATGGATCCTATCTAGTAATTATTGTTTATGTAACTGTTTTTGTGGTGAAAGTGAATGTACTTTCACCACAAACTAATGCTTTACCAATACTAGTACTTTAGTTGATCATATCAGATTATATGAAGTGAATTGTAATTAATGTGTATATAAATGGTTATGGATGTTTTTGTGGTAATGATAAAAAGGACAAAGTATATTGTGTGTTAGCGCAGTATATTTGAATTTTAGTTTGTAAAAAGGGGGTGGCAGTTTATAAGTTTTACTTCTTCCCACTCCTTTTCGAGTACAAGAAAAAAGAATGGTTGACTATTTTCATTGTTGTTTTGATGATTATTGTGTGCTCGAAATAAAACTGAACTGAACTGAACTGAATAGTTCAGAAAATCCGGGAAAGATTCTGACTGCTTGCACAAAGCCATGAACCCAGCAGTGCGCCCAATCAGAGATGGAGCCCCATCCGTTGTGATTGACATGAGTTTGAAGAGGGGTAAATTAGACTTACTGACAAACTCCATGAACGTGTCAAAAAGATCCGACCCTCTTGTGTGCCCTTTCATAGGCAAAATTGTCAGGAGCTCTTCTTTTGAAGAGATGAAAACACTTCTTTCATCCGGATGAAAACACATAACTGCGCCACGTCCACAGCATCAGTTGACTCGTCAAATTGCAGCGAAAGGCAAAGACAGCTGTCGATGTCATTTCTATGTCATTTCATTGTCTGACATGGCCTCGCACCGCCTTGTAATCATGTTCCTGGATAGCTGGGTTTCTTCAATAGCTGGCATGATCTCCTTCTTATTCTTGAAGTCAACAAAAAGTGCATCCGCGGCCTCCACAAAGGCTTCTTTAAAAACTTCACCGTCTTTAAAACATTTTTTATGCTTAGCCAGAACACGACTCACACTATCGTGGCAGCTTTACTTTTCTTTACAGGTTGCGTAAACACTGCCTGCTTTGCAGCTAGCTGTCTTGTCAGGCTGTTTACCTTTTTAGTTCCTAAAGCTGATTTCGCCGGGAAGTCTTTAGCATAGCTCTTGTGAAATGTCATGAAATGTCATCCCTTCTTTGGGATGGCCACGGTAGCATTACAGATGAAACACACTGGCTTTGAATTCAAATGAACAAAAAAGTATTTCTCTTCCCACTCAGGGTGAAAGTAATCATTTTTAGCTTTTTTGGCGTCCACCATGATCTTCTCCCTTCCACCACACTGGCATCTGGCTTCACGCTTTAGTCCCTGGTTACCTAGCAACCGTGGCAAACCATACCCAGCAAGCGTCAGAATAGGTCTGTGCATAATTATTTATATATTTTATAATTACATGCCAATTATTTATATATTTATGAATTATTTATATAGTATATTCCGGTCCTCATGAACAATGGATTTATTAGTGTGCTTTTTTTTGGTGTGGTGGGGGGGCATTCTCATGATTGACTGAAACTCCTCCTGCGATCGACTGGTTGGGCACCCCTGATATAGACAGACTATATACAAAGACTATATAGACAGACAGACTATACAGACAGACAGACTATACAGACAGACAGACTATACAGACAGACAGACTATATAGACAGACAGACTATACAGACAGACAGACTATATACCACATGCCACATCAGACTCATTCCATTCATTGTCTAAACAATCTGTCCAGATGCTGTTACCGTACTTGCAAGGCATTCTGGGATTGAACGTCAAGAAGTTGATCTGAGCTGAACTTTATGCAAAGTACTGTAGCAGCAGTATGTACATTATCCAATGACGGTGGATCATGGGGGTGTGTCCGTAATGAAGAGCCAAAAAAAAAAAAAGGGAAAATGGAGCAGATGCTAATCACTGCTGTCAATGCAGTTTGATCTTCCCCTCTCCACAATCTGAGGACACTGTTGGCACCTTTAAAAATCAGCTAAAGACCATGCGTTTAGACTGAACTTTGTTTCAGTTATTGTTTTTACTGTTGTAGGACTGTCTATTGTTTTTATGTTGTTTTCTAGTTTTTCTGTATGTTTTATTTCTTTTATGCTTATGTGTTTTATGCCTCTATAGCTTTTGTAAAGCACCTTGTGAATTTTATACTCTTGAAATGTGCTATATAAATACAGTTTATTATTATTAATAATAATAATAATACGTATAGAGACACTTATCTAAAGGACGAGGCATGAAGGAAGGTGTCTGAAATTGTTGGTCTCCCTGGTGAGTTCATACATGTTTGTGAACTGTGCATAACTGTACAAAACTACATGAGTACCTTGCAAACATCATGTCTAGTTATTTATGCTAATATAATATATTTAATATGTCATTTCCCCAGTTGTCTTTGTGATTGAGAGCTGGATGTATTATGTTATATGTAGGAAAATAATTTAGGAAAGAAATGAAGGGCATCACTATTCAGGTTTCTGTCTCTAGTCGTCCATGAATGTTTTGAGTAGATACCATCTTTATTTACACCTTTGTACACGCCCATACATACGGCTGCTTGCTATACTAATACAGCAACACCAGGGGGCCCTTTCCGGCGCATCGACGTGTCGTGCTGCAATAATAGATGACTGGATAGATAGAAAACTTGCATTTTTACCAATAGGATGTGCATGAAATATGAGCGTTCTCCAAGACAACGGCTGCTTTTTATGTTCACTATGACTTTCACCAAGACGCGCATCTTGATGTGTGTAAAATATGCACATTTTCCTTGAAAACTTGCATGTTTTACACATGTTCTCTTGGAGAAAAGGTCAGGTGTTCACCAACACAACAAACATAAAAGACGGGCGTTTTCCTCATATGTGACCCGCCACCACGAAACCAGGCATAATTCGCGCTGAGCCGTTCAGAGCTACAGCCAAATTTAGGTTGGAAGGCGATTTCTTATTAGTGTTTACACCTTATCAAAAAACGGTACCGTAACACCTCTATGTTCAGTTCCTGTGGTCATTACATTGAAATCCAATCAATAAAGGTGTTTATTGGGTCAATTATTTAAGCTACGACAAAAGTTCAGGTATTGCTGAGCAAAGACCTCTTTTCGCCGAACAAACCGATCTCTGTTCCGTGAGTAAACATCTAAGTGTTTGGTACGAGGTAAAAGCTTATATTGAATGTTCTGTCCAATGGTGTAAGCCAAATGATTATAATACGTCACACTTCTGTCCTATTATTATAATATATAAAACTTCTGTGACATGTCCATCAGAGTGTCCTTTAACATCTGTGAATATTTTTTGTCAATCGGATACAAATTATTATGCATTGCTAAAGACTTCCTACCCCAAAACAGTCCAAAACTTTAACGGACAATATCTAAAAATATGCAAATTGTAAAATATGTCCAAATGTGGATATTAAAATTACCATAACTTTGGTTCTACTTGTGATAGAAACATAATTTTTTCACCATCTTAAACCTTAGTTTCCACTCTACCAAGATACACACATAACTCTGTTTGGATTTACACACACTTATGCCTGGTTTCGTGGTGGTGGGTCACATATGATAAAAGTAAATGTTCTGCACTTCTATAGTTCCACCTTCATGGTTCAAAGCGCTTTACATTAGCCTCACATTCACCCATTCACACACACTCATACACTAGTAGGTTTCTAAGGTTCTGTCAGTCCTACTGGGAGACTAAGGCAGGGTTCAGTGTCTTTGCACAAGGACACTTCAACATGTGGACAGCCAGAACCGGGACATGAACCGCCAACCGTTCAGTCATTGGACAACCAGCTCTACCAACTGAGCCACAGCTGTCCCATAATAATGTCCATCCTTCTTTTCTGCGGCCAATGCATTTGAAGTGTTTGCACCCAATCGTTGATCAGCATAGTCAGGCCAAGGCAGTTCAGCACAGATCAGGTTTGAGTCAAACTCCGCCGAAATTGTGGCAAAGTTTCCACACTATCACAAAGCCTGTTTCTTACTTTTAGGAATATAGCCTATAAATGAAGTTCACTGTTATTTTTAATTGTTTCATGTATATACATTTGTCAATGACAGGTCATGTGACCTCAGCTGACACACATGTGACCACTGTCTGTGTCCAGATCCACCAGCGCCTTCATTTTTTATGTGGTCTAAAAAAAAATAAATCACTTTTTAAACAAGCAAACAATATTTTAACAGATGTGTCACATGATTTAAATACAGAATATGTTTTATTGAACTGGGGAAGGAGGTATATCTGCAAAACTAACAGATACAAGCACTCGTTCATCCCACTGTCAATCACACTCATTAATAAACAAATGACAGAGAATGGACTGGAACGTTAGAGACATGGTGGAGCCTTGACCACATGTGCTGTTGTATGTGGCTGTTGAATTGTAAACAATAATAATAATAATATTTTTTCATTTTATATATATATGTATATATATATATATATATATATATATATATATATATATATATATATATAGTACAGATATTTATATATAAATGTAGGGAGTAAAAGTAAAAAGTTGACAGAACAACAAATACTCCAGTAAAGTACAGATACCTAATAACTGTAGTACAGTAATGAAGTACTTTTACTCAGTTACTTCCACTTCTGTGTACATGTACACATTCATGAATGAAGTAAAAAAATCTCAGACACATTCGCTGACTTTTTTAATTTACACTTTTATACTTTTACAAAAACAAGTCTTTAATTTTTTAATAACAACAGTAAAGGCAGAACACTAGTAAAGATTAAGAACAACCATAAAGTCCAAAATACAGAGTGGTGTTTGTCAGTTTAAAACAGTCAACTGGTGAATATGATCCAGTTCAAACACTCAAACAACAATGTTTGTATGTTACAAACTACTATTTAATACTTTATCAAAGACACAAAATACTACATCTGTCTGAAAGCAGGTTGGAATCAAGTAGACTACAGTATAAAGAATATACAACAGAGAATGAGTTTATATTACAGCTGTCAAACATAAGGCCCTGGGGCCAAATCTGGCCTGTGAAAGAGGCCAATCTGGGCCATAGGATGAATGACACCGAATATATTAACAATCAGTGTTAATTAAAAATCATTTTAATTCAAGTTCCACATAGTTGACAATTAGATCTCAACTGGGTCAGAACAATAAAATATAATAACAGTAAATAATTAAAACGGCACATTTTTAAATTTGTTTTAGTGTAAAAAAAAAGTAAATTATATTGTTTCATAAAAATACTTAAATAAATTGACCAATAATGAACAATCTGAAATGTAAAAAAATTATTTTACCAATATTCTGCCTATTAATAAATGTTTTGTGTATTTATTATAATTGTGATGTGAGTTGTAATTAAGGCAAACTGAGGTACACTGAAAAAAAATCAAACATTAAATCAACTTAAAAAATCTTCAATTTAGACTTTTTATCTGATAAATTTCACCTTTTATCTGATCATTTTGACATTTTATCTGATAATTTTGACTTTTTAATCTCATAATTTTGACTTTTTATGATCACACATAAAAAAATCTAGTTAAATTGCATAGGGTCAGGGTTATTTTAATTTAATTTGATTCACTCAACTAGACGTTTTTATGTGTGACCGATGGAAGAAGAATTTTTAAGTTGATTCAATGTTTTACTTTTTTCAATGTAAAATATTATTACAATTTCTCAGTTGTTCATGTTATTTGTATTTTTAAGGAAACGTTGTAGATGTAAACATTATTTATACTATAATTCTACTTTTTCCCTACTATTATTATTTAACTGATCTGGCCCATTTGAGATCATATTGGGCTGAACAAAAATGACTTTTACACCCCTGGTATATATATATATATATATATATATATATATATATATATATATATATATATATATATATATATATATATATATATATATATATATATATATACACACACACTGTGAAGACTACGGAGGCCCCTAAACTCCCAGACTAAAGCTGTTCTATTCACATTTAACAAGAATATCCAAAGATGTCATGAAACAGCAACAATAATACAAAAGTCACAAAAAATATTATATATATATATATATATATATATATATATATATATATATATATATATATATATATATATATATATATATATATATATATATATATATATATATATATATGCCGTTATGATGAGCTACCATGTTTTTTGTTTTTTTCCTCCTAGACTTAAATAAACCATATATGGACTGGAAAACATATACAACATCAAGTGTACATTGAAAAGGCATGTCCTGTATATAATAATTGAAATATTTTTAAAACATTGCACATAAAAAGGGATAATATACAGAAAAAGAGGGCATGCTGGATGAAGTCATGGACAAATGAGGGTTAAATAAAAACATGCTCTCCACTGTCACAGAACCATATGAATTATATGAACCATATAAACTGTATGAACTGTATGAATTATATGAACTATTTGAACCATGTGAACTATGTGAACCGTATGAATTGTATGAACTACATGAACTGTATGAACTGTATGAACCATGTGAACTATATGAACCGTATGAATTGTATGAACTATATGAACTGTATGAACTGTATGAACCATATAAACTGTATGAACTGTATGAATTATATGAACTATTTGAACCATGTGAACTATATGAACCTTATGAATTGTATGAACTATATGAACTGTATGAACCATGTGAACTATATGAACCATATAAACTATATGAACATGCACCTTTTAATAAAACAAACATAAAGCAGTTGAATAGAAGCAGTCGTTTGTCATCTGCTGTCTTCCTTTGTTTCACAGATCACATGATCACATTCCAAATCCATTCACCTTTAGTCACATTTAAGTAAAACAAAAAAACTTGTACATTCTTTTTTTTTGTTACATAATTCACCAGGACAAAATATCCACTTTAAACTTTTATAACAACACCTGTCCATTTATTGCACACCATTGGTTCACAAAAATATTTCGGGCACTTTTGCGTTTTCAACAAACAGCAGCATTTCATTATAAAAAGTTGTATTAATACATAAACAAACACAACAGATGAAAAGCATGACATACAAATGGAGAATAGAAAATGTTTTTTGATATTGTGCAACTAGAGTTTTTAGGTCCATTTACTAAGGCTAGCCTCTTAATGCACAACATCATACAGTGTTTTGAAGGGCTGACACAGCAACACCCCTCTGCTAAAAAGCATGGACCACTTAGAATGATTATCTCTTTCTTTTATTATGTGCAATTATTGATTGATAGAGAACATTTGGTCCTTCAGGAAAAAACTTTGATTAGTACCCAGATAAAAAAGGGCAAATGGCACAACTTTGAACAAGTGACAGAAATGTCACAGGGTTGACACAAACGTTAACACAACTCTTTAGTGTTTCCTTCAGATGTCACAGGGTTGACACAAGCATTAACAACTCTTTAGTTTGTTTCCATCATGTCGACAGCATCAACACAGAAAGAATCTCTACATGTTTACAATCAGACTCTGTTTGAGTGCTTCTGTCAGAATAAACCCATGTCAGTGAATCTGAACCTGCTCACAGTCCATTATTATTATTATTATTATTATTAGTATTATTATTATTACTCACCAAAGCACAATGTTGGTACAACATGGGTAACAGGTTACATGACATTTGAGAAACAAAAGTTTACTGTATTCTCCAGGCTATAAGGTGACACTTAAAAGACTTTAATTTTCTCCAAAAACCACAGTGAGACAAATATGGATTAATTGTGGTTGTGTTTAGTGACTGGGAACTTTGACTTTTATCTAATGATTCTGACTTTTTATCTGATTAAGAGGTGGATCCAGGTGGGAAATCCTAACGAGTTCATGAGAATGTGTTTTTAGACCAGAGTTAAAAACCTTGTCTCCCAGGTGTTTTCTGAGAATGCGTGTTGTTGCTAAGTTACGCAGTTCTGTGTTATGAACAGCGCAGGTCATGTACTCCCCACACTGGCATAAATTACAAATACCTTGTGATGCTGCTGTGTGGGTGGGGCCTGTTTTTATGAGTTAAAAGAGAAGGACCAGCTCATGCCAATTAGTTTGTCATTTAGAATGAATCAATTCACAGCTTTTACATTCACACATTTGCTTCTAAAGCTAAATAATTACCAAACATCTGCTCAGACCATCTCAGATGGTCATCTATAGTCTGCTTCTTGCTACTCTGGCTGCAGATACTTTTTTCATTTTATTCAGGGAATTGTTCACAACGTGTTTTTCTTCCCTTTCTTAAAAATCAAGGTAAAATAAACCTAAAGAGGATGCTGGTGTTTTACTTAGATATAATATTCTTACATCTCTAAAGAGGATGATTACATTTTTAACATGACAATCATTTTGTACAACTTCAACATCCTGCTGGAAAAGTGATATTAATAAAACTAAACTGTCTTCACACATTAGTAAATCAGACTGATTGACATTAATGCTACATTAGTGTATATTGTATTATTATATTATATTATATTATATTATATTATATTATATTATATTATATTACTACAGCTGTAGGAAAGCCCTGGAGTTTTCAACCTCAAATTCAGTGTCATTTTATTAGATTTTAAAATAGAAAAGCAGCAGCTGTTGTGAGTTTAGCTTTTTTCTGGAGTCAACAGCAGTGTTCAGTAATTTTTTTTTTAAAAAAAGGTCAGGTCAATGAAATACTGCACACAAATGTCGAAGGGAATACTCTGTCAATATAATTTCAAGTTTTTAACATTTAAAAATGAAATGTACTGTGTTCATATTGATAAAAGAAATGCACATACACACACCTGACATATCATACTTCACGACAGCCAACATACACAGCATTCAAATAGTTAAACTACAGTACAAGCTATTGCAGTTATAGATAATATAAACATTTAACAGTTTATCTATAGTGACGGCACTGAAGGAATAACACAGTCTCTGCCCAGAAAAACTAACATCACTACAAATCAAATACTTTTTTTTTTTTTTTTTTACTTTAGCTCAGTTTGCAAAGACTTGATTTGTCCCCATTAGTAAAGTCCAGACTTCTTCTACTACACATTTCTTGGTAAAATGGGAACGCTCAGGCACTTTCCAAAAAGTAGGACAAGGCTTGGATTGAATCCACCTCAAAGGACGAAAAAAAGACTTTAGCTAATGTCGCATTCACGTCATATGGGAAAATAATAATAATAATAATAATAATAATAATAATAATAATAATAATAATAATAATAATAATAATAATAATAATAATAATAATAATAATAATAATAATAATAATAATAATAATAATAATAATAAGCCTCTTAAAATAACTGTCCAAAAATATACTCTTATAATACTTTGGTGACAAACTCAACTCTGATTTTTATTTATTTTTGACCTGTTGAAATCATTAACAGGAAACTGCTGCTCTAAAGTTTAATGTTTAGGAAATGATTTTGTAATCACAAATAAAAAAAAAAGAAAGAAGAAGTTATCATTTTATGAATAGAATTTTCTACATGTTATCATATGACCAGATTACTTTACTGGATTTGGTTGTAAAACATTAAGTGCTTCTTCATTTGTCCTCAGGACACTTCATGGTTATTGATGAAGTTTTCAACCTCTGATCACGTCCAGTTGTCTGGTTGAACCGTCGTTCCCATATGACATGACTGCAAAAGAAAACTGGAATCACTCTATGGAAATGGATGCCTGGGAATGCTGCTGCTGCTGCTGCTGCTGCTCTTCTTCAAACACCTCTGGGGAACTTCCACCCACACTGTTGTCCACCTTGGTCTCCTCTGTCATGGCTGCCGTTTCATCAGCGTCCATCTTGAGGGGGGCGGGGCCTTCCAGGGGGTCCAGGGGCTCAGGTGAAAGGAAGCCTGAGGAACTCTCACAATTTTGGGTAGAGGAGGAGACCTGGGAGATGACAGGCATCTGGACTGAGGAGGAGGATGAGGCGGCGGTGGTGGAGGTGGAGGTGGTTCCAGGGTAGACGGTGTGATGTTGGGAATCCCCCAGCTCATACTGGACTCCCAGCGCCTCCTCCTCCTCCTGAACTTGGCTCAGGTAGTCGGGCACGAGGAAATCACTGCAAACACGAAGGGAAAAAAAAAAGGTTCAGTTCATTCTATTTTTATCTGCTTTAATATTCTTCTTTACTTATTTTTCAGGACATTGCACATTCATGAACATATATATATGAACATGAACATTCATGGGGTGGAGTTCATTTGCAAAAACAGATAATACCATTTTTCATTTTTTTTCACAAAATGTCATTTTGTTACTCTACATTCCAGGTAATGCTCATTGATTTGATGTATTATGTATTTCATTTGGTAAGGTCCACTAAATTATATCCATGAAGAATCTAATCAAATCTATCCCTCCAATTAACAATATACTAACTAATAAGAAAATTATTTTCATGCAAAAACACATAAGGCCATCCAAACAGAGGAAAAATTATGAAATGATGCTTAAAATCAATATAATGACCATTTTATTGCACTTAAACTTTGAAGAATAAAACTTGGACATTTTAGAATGGCAATTGTTGTCAAATCCAGTTATTTGATGAATAAAACAAAATGTAAGTACACAATAAAAAGTAACAGGGATATTTAGCTTAGTAATAGCCTGAGCATAGAATGTAAGGTTCTTGGTTGTGATCATTAGTCCTGACGGCCAACATTGCCGACATCACTGAGCACATCCTCATAGAAATTACAAACAGCCGCACTGACTCCAAGATCCTTCAGAAGATTGAGGACGCCTGTCTCCTTTGTTTGCTTAACACATTTAACCTGTGGAATCTCTTTTGGTTTGAAGGTTTCCCACTTCTTACCCCATTTCAAAACACTGTGATAACAGAAGTCAGCTCCGTAGACTGGTTTAAATCCCACTTTATCACCCTTGACTTCAAGCACTTTCACATCACTGATCTTGAAGGATATGGAAGAAACACAGTGACTAGCTGCAGCAGCCTTGAAGTCCTAGGCCTGCCAGTCTTCCCCATAGACATGGACACTGCCATGTCTTCTCAGAATGTCTATGAAATCAGAGGCTAAAAGGATAGAATCCTTTTTTTCTCTACACGACCAAACACACGATCCGCTGGCAAGAAACTATGGCCACGAAATGGGAAGTTGTACTCTATCTGTAAGTTACCAAAAGTCCCCTTCCTCCGAGGGAACAGCCTGGACAGCACATTGACGTTTTTATTTTGCCCATAACATGAATCTGAGAAAAGTGTTGTATCTTCTGAGTTCATTCTACTGTTTTGAAATAATATTGAGAGCAGATGCCACCATATTGCTATCCTTGGGGTTTTGATATTCCGTCTAGACGAATAAGTTAACATCCTCTTTCCCTTGGGTCTCGTCGTAGCCAGAATGTCGAACTACAGCAAATGCATACAGGGAGAGCTGTCTAGAATAGTAGGCTTGCTCAATAGGTGTCTTTGGCAATGCCAGATTTTCCATGATATCAAAAGACACTGTGAAAGATTCTCCAACAGCGTTCAGAAGATCATAAAACTTACGCCCACACTTTCTATGCAATAAAAACAAGGCTGTAGTGTTACGCTTTTCCTCATCAGTCACTTGAGGATCCTTCGGGTTAGTTCGGAATTTAACACACTAGCAGCAGATATCTTTCGATGGATGACCAAATGCAAAATTAAAATCATACATGAAAATGCTGGAGTAAAAGGCATATGAGATCTGCTCATCAATTTGTCGGCAGAAAAGTTCATGCATCTTCTTCACATTCAAATCGACAGGAAGATACGTCCTGCCAGGAGCACCCCGGCATGTGTAATGGCTCGCTCGGCAAGTAGAACTATACTGACAGTCATTAAAAACTTTGAGGGACAAGTTTTGAATTTTTGGAGTCTATATAGGACAGAGGATTTTTCCATTTGTTTTGTTTGTTTGTGGGTTGTGTTAGTATGCTTGATATTGATGAGTTGTGTCCTGGTCACGACTGACTGCACATCTGGGGGCTTATTTGTAGAAAAGTGTAGCAATAAACACAATGAATCTGTACAAATTAAGGAGTGGCCTGAAAAGCCTATATATGGGAGAACAGAAGGCCACCTGTTTCATTCCAGTGCACGTCAAAATGCCACGGCTCACACGTGAAGAAAGACTTAGGGCCTTAGGGATGGTGCAGGCAGGCTTGACGGTGGTGAGATGTATGGGTTGCACTCAACCCACAATTCGTAATTGTGTTGACGACCAACCATGCCCAGGTCGTGAGACTCACCACACCTGACCAAGATCGGCATATCTGTCCTTTTCGGGCCAATATCCTGACTCACGAACAACGTCAGAGGTGGCTGGAGTGGGCTAGACAACATCTCCGGTTGAGTCATCAACACTGGTCTGGTGTGCTGTTCTCCGATGACAGTCGGTTTTGTCTTAGTCGCCCAGATGGTCGGGAATGTGCGTTACGTCGACGTGGAGAACGCTACACCAAGTGCTGTGTCCGCCAGTGCAAGCCACATCCAGTTGCGAGTGTGATGGTGTGGGCAGGAATCTGGGCTAACCATCAAACAGATCTGGTGGTTGTGGAAGGCAACATCACTGCACAGTGCTACATCAACCATATCCTGCAGCCACATGTCCTCCCATTCCTACAGCGTCACCAAGACCTGGGGGTGTTCCAGCAGGATAACGCCCATCCACATACGGCACATGTGACTCAGGCATTCTTGCAGTTACAGGCAGTGAATGTGGTACCTTGGCCTGCATACTCGCCAGATTTGAACCCAATTGAGCACCTATGGGATCAAATTGGTAGGCAAGTGGCCAATTGGGTTCCCCAGCCTCAGAATAGGCAACAACTGATCCAGGCACTGCAGGAGGGTTGGCTCCAGATCCACCAGGACAGAATACGGCGCCTAGTGAGGAGCATGCGTCAGCGCATCACTGCCTGTATAAAAGCTAACGGTGGTCACACCCACTACTGACTTGTGTCAAACAGTTTTTTGGCAGTTGCCATGTTTTTGGCTTTTCTTTGTTGACAGTAGTTTTGCACACTTGTTTTTTAATGTTATTGTTGCTGTTATATCATTGTTATTTTCTGTTAATAGAAAATTAGTCTTGCGGCAAAATAATAAAAACTGTTCCACAACTTTTCCCCTCAAAGTTTTTAATGACTGTCAGTGTAGTTATGTAGTTGTCCCTCACAGCTTGTCGCTTTGCCTCCCTCTCAGCTGTCTTGCGGACTCCACCACGATTTTCAGCCATTGCAACTCCTTTCTCCATCCAGTATTTTGCAATATTGGTGAGCCTATCCTTCTTGATGCCTATAAATAAAAGGAGTCGTTAATATTGTGATATCTTCTGAACAATCAGGTAATACAGAAAAATTGGCAATTTGTACTAATATGCCTATAAATTCTACTCATGAAAAGATGTTTTAAGGATTTAGGACTCTCTATAGCAGAATTTCTAATTTTTCAGTCCAGGGCAACAATTTCAGCTGTTTGTTATTATTAAAAAATAGAGCTAGCTCGGGCTTTAGGGGACTACTATTTTTTACTAAATTTACATTTTTCCAATCACAGACACATAGCTCCTAAGCCACTCTCAACATCAAGGCTACCTCATGTGAATACCATCTATTGGCACAACGGACAGAATAACATCACATCTACAACACGTGAAACACTTGTTCTACGATTCTTACCTTAGTATCTTTAGCTTTTATTATGTTTCTATCTTAGTATTTTTAGCTTTTATTTATTATTTGTATCTTAGTATTTTTTAGCCTTTATTAGGTTTTATTATGTTTTTATGTCTATGCCATCTATTGGCATAACGTACAGTGTTCTACGATTCCTAGAAATTTGAATCTTGAAAACACAAATACGCTTGATTCTGGCCTAGCTAGCCAGTCACTTTTACTCAATAAAATAAAAACAAACTTACAGAAAATGCCCATGAATGAGGCTTTACAAACTGGCATCTTTTCCTTATTCTCTTTCAGCACAAAGTATTTGACAGTCATTTGATGTTGCTTATTTTTAGGACTCGCATCTTCAGCTTGTTGTTGTTTTTAGGTCGCCTTCTCTTCACTGGCATAATGTCCATGTATATGACAGCAACATGGAATCTTGTTTTACCTTATTTGTGGTCGAATAGAGGGTGGAATTAATGTACACCAAGTCCTCATCAGACAATAAAGATGCCATACACATGCCGTCAATGTTGTGTTCACATGGTACAGATGGTATTTTACCACCACCACTATGGCAAGCATTCTTAGCAACATTTCGTGACTAACTGTCGGTTCACTGCTTTCTTTTACATCCTAAAGGTGACACGATCACTGGTTCATCAATTTCATCAAAGGTTTCCATGCTAAACAGTGTTAAAATCACTCCACATGAGGTAGAGACACTCTCGAAGCAAGCAATCAAGACCGCAGACATGTTGGACACGTCATAACAATACCGAGCACTGATTGGTCGGATGGACTTATCGGCTTCTGCTATAGAACAGAGGTGGCGATTGGCGGTTTCTGCTAGCAAAAGTGAAACTACTACAGTATAATGTATGGTGGATGTCAGTTTTTGCAAAAAAAAAAACAAATTGGAAAATGTGTTTCCAAGTAGGATTCAGTTCAAGTATATATTTGTTTATCTTTTAGCGGTTTTTGCAAATGAACTCTTCATATATAAATATGTATATACATATATATATACATATACACACACACTCGGCTTATTATAGCTGAACAATTTGAAGAAAAACATTTTCCTGTCAGATATTTGCATTTACATTTAACAATGTTCTGCAAATCAAGTTGCATTAAAAAAACTACTGTCCATCTAAAAACCAGTCCCACATGCAGTATTAGACTGAACCACCTGTGGTTTTCATTAAAGGAAACATTTACTTACTCATAAAGTTTATGTTGGGTCATAATAAGGTTTATTGTATTTTTTTTTCCATCCATAGTTGCATTAATTTTGTTTATTGATGATGATGATTAATATTTGTGTGAAAATTATGTGATGGTCCCTTAAGTATTATGTTAAACATCACAGACATGAGAGGACACTGACTGTCCAATCTGTTAGACACTACAGACATGAGAGGACACAAACTGTCCAAACTGTTAGACACTACAGACATGAGAGGACACTGACTGTCCAATCTGTTAGACACTACAGACATGAGAGGACACAAACTGTCCAAACTGTTAGACACTACAGACATGAGGGTACACTGACTGTCCAATCTGTTAAACATTACAGACATGAGGGGACACTTACTGCATCAGTTAGATTAAATAACTTGTTCCAGTTACTGCAGTATTTACTCATGGAAGGATCTAAACCAGGGGTCTCAAACTAATTTTCTTCAGGGGCCACATTCAGCCTGATTTAATGTCCAATGGGCCGTACCGGGAAAAAGAAAACATAATAACCTATTAAAAAAAATTTTGTCATTGTTTTAGTGCAAAAAACACCCATTAAATTAAGAATATACTTTAATAAATTATCCAAATATTTTAAAAAAGTTACATTTCATAAGAAAATAAGGGCAATTTTAACAATATTCTGCCTCAACTTATCATTAGTCCATGTGTTTTAATATGGATCAGTTCTACAAAGACACTAAACTTTTAGTAACAGAAGCAGAAAATGGTTCAAATGGTGTCTAATATTTTCGTAATTTAATATTTTTTGCAGTCAAACACAAACAAATTGGAAGTTGTTATCATTTATAGACAAAGAAAAAACAGAGAAGAAAACATGGAGTCATTTAATAGGTTATTATCCTCTTCATCCCTCGGGCCGCATTGGAACTGTCGGCGGGCCGCATTTGGCCCCTGGGCCGCATGTTTGAGACCCCTGATCTAAACTATAAGTTTAGTTAATGTAAGTGTAACTCTCTTTTATTCAAAACCAAAGGTAATGCAGTTAAATATTGCATATGTGACTTTTTTATTTGTCCAGGCAGTGTATGTAAAGGTTCCAGATTAAAGCACAAAGGCTCATTTCCATCTGGTGTCCAAGTAGAGGCAGGTTAAATGTTAAAAACACAGATATACAAACGTATATAAAACCATTAGTAAAAACTGCAGCATGTACAAATACAAAAGCAATAATTATAACCATGTTTGTAGAAAGAAAAACCGAAAATAAGGCCTTGATAGAACTCTGTGTGTGTGTGTGTCTGTGTGTGTGTGTGTGTGTGTGTGTGTGTGCGTGTGTGTGTGTATGTGTGTGCGTGCGTGTGTGTGTGTGTGTGTGTGTGTGTGTATGTGTGTGCGTGCGTGTGTGCGTGTGTGTGTGTAAGGTACAGGTGAGCACATACTTGATGAGTTCTGAGCCACATTTTAAGCTGTTTCTTACAGTATTTACAGAGGAACATTAACTAATATACCCTGGTAATATGTTCTTTAAACCCATGTCTTTACTGGATACTGCAGAGGTGGAAGGAACTGAGTACAAGTACTTCCTTTACTCTACTTAAGTACACTTTTTAGGTATCTGTACCTCAATAAAGTATTTATTTTTCTGACAACTTTTTACTTTTACTCCCTATATTATTGCATAAATATTTGTACTTTATGACAAAGAGAGAGAGACAGAGATAGAGAGAAGGAAATGGGGAAAGGGGAAAAAAACTGGGAAAAAATTAAAAAAAATAAAATAAAAAATAAAAAAAAGAAGAAACAAATAAAAAAATAGAAAAAATAAAAATTGGAAAACAGGGGGAAAAGAAAAAAGAAGGGAAAATGTGGGGGGAAAGTAAAGAGAAAGAGAGAAAGTAGAAAGCACAAGAAAGAGAAAATATCAGAATATATGTGTATAAATATAAAGAGTATAAAGTATATATATATATATATATATATATATATATTTATAAATGTAAAGAGTCTCAAGTACAGATATTTATATAAATGTAGGGAGTAAAAGTAATTAGTTGTCAGAAAAATAAATACTCCAGTAAAGAAAGAAATCTCCTTAAGTACAGTAATGATGTACTTCACTCCTTCCACCTCTGACTGTATGTACCTTCTGTTAATCATAAATGTTTAATAATGCGTCAGATGTGGATAAAATCTTCCTTATAAATATACTTCAAATACTTCAGGTACACTTGATCTGTGCAGCTCAATTACAAACACTGAGAAAACAACTGGACACAAACCAAAGCCATGAAAGGAACAAATGATCAAATGAACCTCAGGTATTGGAATCTAAAGTTGAAGTTTTAAGATCCAGGTGAGATCTGGGTAAATAATGGGGGGTCAAAGCCCCTGGACTCCTCACCTGCTCTGGAAGTAGTTTGCTAGTTCGGATGCCTCATGGTTCAGACTCCTCAGGTGTACAATTAAATTGCCAGAGTTGGTGAACATGGCGCCGCACGTTTTGCACTCATAAATCCGCGGCTTGCGGATTATGTGTCGGGAGACCCTCATGTGGTGCTTATATTCACCGAAGGACGTGAATGTGGCGCTACAAATCTGGCACCGGAAACAGCGTTTACCTTCGTGCTTCAGCCGATGCATCTTTAGGGAGTAGGCCCGTGTGAACTTTTTCCCACAGCGGTCACACTGGAAAGGCTTAATGCCTGAAAGAAGAATAAAACACCAAGAGTTAATGTCTGGAAATATAACACAACAAGAGTTAACTAGTGTGTGCATCTACATCATTACTAACCCAAAAATAAACTGCCTGGTTACCTTTTTTATTTTTTACATATTCTACGTATATCATTAAGACAAACATAAATAAACTGTTTTCTGTTACATGTCCTCCTCTTTGAACCGTCACCTTATCGTGGTGGAGGAGTTTCAGAGCCCTAGTGATCCTGGGAGCTTTGTTGTCAGGGGCATTTTTCCCCTGGTACAGTCTCCCATGGCAGATTGGTTCAAGGTGAAGGGTCAGACTAAGAACGGTTCGAAGACCCTTATGACCAGAAACAACATGATTCTGTGTACCTGGCCCGGAGGGTTACTGGGGTCCCACCCTGGAGCCAGGCCTGGGGCCCATGGGCGAGTGCCTGGTTGCTGGGGCTTTTCCCATGGGGTCCAGCCGGGTCCAACCCAAAAGGGGGACATGGAATCGTCATCTTGTGGGCTCACCACCTGCGAGGACAGGCAGAAGGGTCCACTGCAATGTGGATTGGGCAGCAGACCAAGGCAAGGGCCTTCGCAGTCCGATCCCCGGCTGCAGAAACTGGCTTTTGGGACATGGAATGTTACCTCTCTGGTGGGGAAGGAGCAGGAGCTTGTGCAAGATGTTGAGCGTTCTCGACTGGACATAGTCGATCTCACCTCAACACATAGCGTCGGTTCTGGAACTCGAGTCCTTGAGAGGGGCTGGTACTTGTTCTTTGCTGCCGTTGCCCTGGGGGAGAGGCGGAGGACAGGGGTGGGCTTTTTGATAGCCCCCAGCCTCTTAGCCTGCATGTGGATGAAAGGGTTGCTTCCCTGCTCCTTCGGGTCAGGGGACAAGTACTGACTGTTGTCGTTGCATATGCGTCGAACAACAGTTCAGATTACCCACTCTCTTTGCTGGAAAACGCTTCGAAAAGGGACACTGTTGTCCTACTGGAGAACTTCAACGCCTATGTGGGCAATGACAGCGTGACATAGAGGGTGGTGGTGCAGGTGGTCCAGCAGGCTTTAATTGCATCCTGAGGGTGGAGGGGAGCATTGAGCCCAAAATGAGCTCTGTACTGCTCTGCCATTGCTGAAGCTGCTATGGCGAGATGTGGTTGTAGGGTTGCTGGGGCCAGTCATGGTGGTAACCCTTGTACCCACTGGTGGACAGCAGAGGTGAGGGGGGCCGTCAAGCTGAAGAAGGAGGCCTACAGGGCATGGCTATCCTGTAAGTCTCCGGAATGAGCTGACTGGTAGTGGCAGACCAAGCGGGCTGCAGCTGTGGCAGTTACCAAGCCAAAAACTCAGTCGTGGGAGGACTTCAGTGAGGCCATGGAGGCAGACTACCGATTGGTTCTAAAGAGGTTCTGGCAAACTGTCCAGTGCCTCAGGAGGAAGGCGGCAACCAGTCCACACTGTTTACAGTGTGGGTGGGGAGTTGTTGACCTCAACTGAGGATATAGTTGGACGGTGGAAGGTATAATTTGAGGAGCTCCTCAATCCCACCAACGTGCATTCCGGGTTGGAAGTGGAGCCGAGAGACCTGAAGACTGGTGGTCTGATCTCTGGGGCAGAAGTCACCGAGGTAATGAGGTCACTCCGTGGTGGCGGAGCCCCAGGCATCGAGGAAACCCACCCTGGGTTAGAGGGGCTCTGGTTGTTGTAGGGCTGTCTTGGCTGACACGTCTCTGCAACATTGCATGGACATCAGGGGCAGTGCCGCTCGAGTGGCAGACCGGGGTGGTGGTTCCCATCTTTAAAAAGGGAGACCTGAGGATGTGCTCCAACTATCGTGGGATCACACTCCTCACCCACCCTGGTAAGGTCTACTCCAGGCTGGTGGAAAGAAGGGTAAAATCGGTGGTCAAACCTCGGATGGAGGAGGAGCAATGTTTTTTTCATTCCAGACGTGAAACAGTGGACCAGCTCTTTACCCTCGCTGGGGTGCTGGAGGGGGCATGGGAGTTTTCCCAACTAGTCCAGGTGTTTCACAGATTTGGAAAAGGCTTATGACCATAAGGTATTCTGTGGGGGGCACTCCAGGGGTATGGGGTGGATGGTCTTCTACTGGGGTCCATTCGGTACCTGTATCGAAGGAGCCGGTAATAAGTTGGACCATTTTCCGGTGAGGGTTGAACTCCACCAGGGCTGCACTTTGTCACTGGTTCTGTTCATAACTTTTATGGACAGAATTTCTAGGTGCAGCTGGGTGGGGAGTCGAGTTCAGTGGCGTGAGGATCTCGTCTCTACTTTTTGTGGATGGAGTAGTCCTCTTAGCTCATCGGGCACTGACCTCCAGCAGGTGACCTTGGCTCATAACCGAGTGTGAAGCGGCTGGGATGAAGATCAGCACCTCCAAGTCTGAGGCTATGGTTCTCAGCCAGAAAAGGGTAGAGTGCCCTCTCCGGGTTGGGGGAAGGTCTTACCTCAGGTGGAGGAGTTCAAGTACCTTGAGATCTTATTCACGAGTGATGGTAGGATGGAGTGGGGGGTCGACAGGCAGATTGGGGCGACATCTGCAGTAATGCGGGTGCTAAACCGATCCGTTGTGGTGAAGAAGGAGCTAAGGCAGAAGGCGAAGCTCTCGCTTAGCTTACCCAGATCAGCAGTATTCCTTCTGTCGATCTAAGTTCCGACCCTCACCTACAGTCATGAGCTTTGGGTCATGACCCAAAGAATAAGATCATGGGTACAAGTGGCCAAAATGAGTTTCCTCCAAAATGAGGGTGGCCGGGCTCAGCCTTAGAGATAGGGTGAGAAGCTCTGCCATTTGGGAAGGACTCAGAGTAGAGCCGCTGCTCCTCGATGTCAAGAGGAGTCAGTTGAAGTGGCTCAGGTACCTCATGAGGATGCCTCCGGGACGTCTCCCTGGGGAGGTGTTCCGGGCATGTCCAATCCAGCAGGAGACCTTGGGGGCCGACCCAGGACACGCTGGAGGCTTGCCTTGGAACGCCTCGGGATTCCCCTGTAGGAGCTAGCTGAGGTAGCTAGGGTGAGGGAAGTCTAGGATTCTTTGCTGAGGCTACTGCCCCTGATAAGATAAATGATTAAATAAATATAATAAATTATATTTATCTAACTCTTTTTTGTAACTTTACATTAGTGACCTATTGTTCATTCATTCTCACTCTGGTGGTTGTAAACTACATATGTATCCACATATTACCTGGGGCTGACAAACAGCCCCTCCCACCACCACCACTAACATTCATACAGGAGTGTGAGTGACACTGAAGGCCCCTCCCACCACCACAGTGACACTGGAAGCAGGAAGGTGAAGTGTCTTTGCCCAAGGACACAACAGACTGACCAGGAGAGAGCGAGATTAGAACCACCAATACTTCAGTTATTGGATGAGCCGCTCTACCAACTGAAACATGGCCACACCCCCCACCTACTCTACCAACTGAACCATATGTTATGAGTCTGAACTTTCTTGTCTTGTCATGTTGGGTTTTTATGTGTTCGTGTTTTTTTATGTCATTGTTCAGGTCTGGGCTTTTATTTTATCACGTTGGATTTTTTTTCTCTGGGTGTCATTCTTCCTGCTGTCACCTCTGCCTTGTCATGCCCCTTCTATTTCTCCTCATTAGTTTCACCTGTGTGGTGTGGTTCTGGCATAATGTGCGTGTCAGAATGCGTTGTGTAACGCATGACATAATAAACGGAAAACGTTCCTATGTGAACACTTTGGCTTGCCATAGTGGTCAGAGAGCTGACTTTCTCTGTCATATTCCACTCTCGGAATACGTGCATGAAATGCTACATGCATGTACTGGTGAAGTGGCTCTCTCTATTTTCATAACAGTTAGAAGCTACAGAAAACGTATCTTCAAATGCCACTGTGTCAATAGCGCCTTAAAAAATGTATATATATATATATATATATATATATATATATATATATATATATATATATATACACATCGCTCAACCAGTCTCATTGTGAATGTGTTTGCATTCACATTCATCAGATCAGCAGTATTCCTCCTGTCTTGTGTTTCCCTGTATATGACCCTGTTTAGATTTATGCTTTCTGTCTGTCATTTTTGGTTTTGTTGCATGATTTCTAGTTCTTGGTACTGGACCTGCCCCTGACATCTAACCTGATCCCTACTGGACCTTCAGTTTGACCCTCTTCTGTATATCACTAATGTTTTTTGGATTGCTCTTGATAAGCTCTGCTGGATACCTGCTTTTGACCTCCTCTCTGCCCTGCTCCTGAGTTGCTGCCCCACAGTGTGTTGCTGCCCCACAGAGTGCTGCTGCCCCACAGGGTGCTGCTGCCCCACAGGGTGCTGCTGCCCCACAGGGTAATGCTGCCCCACAGCGTGCCGGCCCACAGCGTGCCGGCCCACAGCGTGCCGGCCCACAGCGTGCCGGCCCACAGCGTGCCGGCCCACAGAGTGCCGGCCCACAGAGTGTCGGCCCACAGAGTGTCGGCCCACAGCGTGTCGGCCCACAGCGTGTCGGCCCACAGCGTGTCGGCCCACAGAGTGTCGGCCCACAGCGTGTCGGCCCACAGCGTGTCGGCCCACAGCGTGTCGGCCCACAGCGTGTCGGCCCACAGCGTGTCGGCCCACAGCGTGTCGGCCCACAGCGTGTCGGCCCACAGCGTGTCGGCCCACAGCGTGTCGGCCCACAGCGTGCCGGCCCACAGCATGCTGCTTCACACCTGATTGACATCAGACTCTTCATCATTTGTGAACCAATAAACTGTGATCATTTATATCTGTCTCCTATATCTGGGTTCATTTGTTTTTTGAGTTTGTATCACCATGGCTGCCCCTAATATCCAATATAGCGTGTGACATCTGATTTATAGAATGCAGGTTTACTGAAAGTTCCTAGGGTTTCTAAAAGTACAGTAGGAGCTAGAGCCTTTAGTTATCAGGCCCCTGTCTTATGGAATCAGCTTCCCTTTAATATTAAAAACGCCGAAACAGTCTCTACATTTAAAATTAGGCTTAAAACATTCCTGTTTGAGAAAGCCTATGGTCAGGTTAGTTAAAAATTATGTGACTCATATATCATGTATACATGATGTATGAGTCACAGTTCAGTCTAGGCTGCCCTAGGAGTTAGAATGCTGGGGGAAGTACAGACACTGAGTTCTTTCTTCTCTTTCTCTTCCTCACATCTGTTTCTGTAATTTTTATAACACATCTTTCTTACCAAGTCTGTTCATGACTAGTCACCTGGTGTCCCCTTTCCCCCCTCCCCCCCTGGGGGGAGTGGTGGCTCTCCTGACAGTGCCTGCACGGGAGCCATGGACGACAGGATCTGGAGTATCTCGCCTGTGCTGACCTGTGACCCCGGACCACCGCCCCTGCCTGTCTGGACCAGCCCCCCTTCCTGCATTTATACATGGACGTTCATCTATAGCCTGTCCGTCCATGGGAGTGGATCTCTCCTTCAATGTGGTTCTCCTCAAGATTTCTTCTTTTTCCCACTGGGTTTGGAAGTTTTTTCTTGCCGAGAAGGAGGGTCTAAGGACAGGGGATGCCTGGGACTTTTCATGTATTTCTGTAGTTGATTATGTTTTTGTAAAGCCCTCTGAGACGACGTTGTTGTGATTTAGGGCTTTATAAATAAAATTGAATTGAATTGAATTGAATTATAACGGATATATCGATCAATATATTAAGGGCATAGGGGCAGCTGTGGTTCAGTTGGTACACCGGGTCGTCCAATGACTGATGGGCCAGCGGTTCACGTCTCAGCTCTGGCTGCCCACATGTTAAAGTGTCCTTGTCTTCCTAAGTGGTCCTGACTGAAATGGTCTGCACTTATATAGCGCTTTTCCACCTTCATGGTGCTCAAAGTGATTTACATTAACACACACTCATACACCAGTAGGTTTCTAAGGTCTGTCTGTCAGTCCAAGGACCAAGGACAATTCGGCGTGTGGACAACCTCTCAGTCAGTGGGCAACACACTCTACCAACTGAGCCACAGCCACCCAAACCTGCTACGGGACAAGAGTAGCAACATCCAGTTTGAGGCTTTTCACGTTTTTCTTCCTCCTGGGAGACTTAGGCTGAATCCCAATTGACTCCTTGGCCTTACCCCTTACCCCTACCCCTCTGTTTTGCGCGTTCACGTGGAGGGGAAGGGCTGTCCCAATTCTCTTAACGTGGAGGGGTAGGGGTAAGGGCTATGGCTTTTCACCCCTTCAAACGTAGGGGTTAGGAGGAGCGCACTTCGTTTGGAGGGGTAAGAAATTTTTCCCAGAACACGTGAATCATTTTAAAAATGGAGGCGGCATCTCCGAAGGAAGCACATAAATGTGAGTATTTTTTCCATAATAACACTTTATAACTGTTAAGGTGTAATAACTGAGGTGTTGTATAAAGTTTGACATTGTCGCAATGTGTAGTGGTATTTTTCTCCATAAAACGTACATGGAAAATCACTAGTTTAACGTGGAGTAGTAATCGAACAATGAGTTGAAGGCTGAAGGCATTATTGTGAAAGTAAAGCAATACAATTGTTGGGTTTTTTAAGCTGAAACCCGAGTATTTACAAGCTATGTAGTTGTTTTGTTGTAACCACATAGATGCTGTTTTGTGTGCGTTATTCCTCTTATTGTTATTACAAATATGACCGTGTGTTTCACAAACTCCAGCTCAAACCAAACAACTGATCAGATTTCGCGCCGACGAGGCACGGTTTCTGAAATGAAAAGCATCGGTCAAACAACAGTGGCAGTGAGTATTTTTTAAGTTTAATGTTCCTCATAGTGGTTTGTTTCATTATTAGTGTTAAGTCTAGGGAGGTTTTTTCTACTCTGTGGCTCAGACAGCTGCTCAGACCTCTGCCTCCAGTCTGGTCACTCAATATAAACCAGTGATTCCAGAGAGGTCAAAGCAAATGCTAAACCATGAAAGTAAACTGAACTTAAATGTGATTGAATTGACATTAAGAGGGATATTTTATTTCTTTGTTACAACTTAACCCATAAAGACACAGTGCTACTTTTGTGGTAGATCCAAATGATCCCTGTCACATATTTTTTCTTAAGTAATTTGTTGTCAGTTATTATAAAGTAGCCCTCTGTATTTTTACATTTTTGCTGTGGAAATCAGCTGTTTTCCAACATGTAATTTACAGATTATATGGATGCTCATAAAAGCTCTGGGTGAGGGACAAATGCTGGGGAGGAAATGCAGGAGGTGTTGGACGCTGGACCATCAGTGGATCCTCCGCTGTTGGTGGATGCAGGTGCAGAGGAGGAACACATCTCTACTGCTATGGTAAGCATACAGCCATGTTATTTGTTCAACTTATGTATTGGTCTTTAAGAATGCTAATATGTAGTATGATTTGTAAAAAATAAATAAATAAAAAAAAGTAATGTTACTAACATGTATTGTACACAGAGCCATTAGTACCTAATTCTGAAACACCTTGTCATGTCTATCAGAACTCTGTGGAGCCCAGTACTTCCACTGACCCATGGACCACCGCACCATCCCCTTCCCAATCCTCATTCCCACCGGCAAAGAGGAGGAAGTCCAATGCAATTATGGACTTACTTGTTCAGGAGAGCCTGAAAGAGGAGAAGCGCCACCAGGAGACACAGGAGAAAACAGAGCGCTTTCTAGCTTTGTTCGGAAAATTGTTAGATAAAATGTAGATTTTATTGTTTTTTGTTTTTTTTTATTGATGCCTTCTGTTATATGTTCATTTTTGTTGTATATTATTTGCACTAATAAAAAAAGTAAAAGTAAAAAGTTTGTGAGCATGATTCACACTAACTTCATATTAACAACATCTGAAACAGATATTGATCTGGTGAAGTTTATTTCACTTTGATAACAAAACTTTGTAGAATCTCAGACAAAACATTACCAACAGTTATTTAACACAAATAATAAACAAGGTTTCAATGTTGCAGCATAAAAAAACAAAGTGGCCAGTGCAAGTACATTACACATCTCTACAGAGACACCAGGGCTGCCAACCTCATCTCAATACAACACAACCTTAGAACAGACATGTAGTGGTCCAGCTGACAATATTTTACAGGATGACCCACCTGGAAAGAAAAAAAGGAAGGATATAATAGTTACTTGTCTAAAATATCTGGCTTTCACACACCCAAACCAGAATCAGAATCAGAAAGAGTTTTATTGCCATTGTTCATATAGTACACACCAGCACATTAATAATACAGACAATCCAGTGCATGCATGTAATGATATCAACTTTGAACCCAGTTTAAAAAAACGTATCAACTACATGTTCACGGAAGGAGGAGAGTAGCAAAACGCTACACATTACCCGATTGTTTACAACTGGATTAGCCAGGCTATGATCACAACTGTACAGTTAAAAGTACTTTAAACACACACAGAGGTTACCAGAGAGGAGCCTTTTTTCTGGTCTGGAGCATCAGAGCTCACTCGTTATTTGTATTAATTTCTCATTCATACATACCATAGCATTGTTCAGCAGTGCTCCCAAATGTGGAAGATGTCTTCGCCCAATGGCATTCCTCGGAATCTATGCAGACATATGTACAAATAGCTGAACAGCCATGGAAAGAGTGACAACCACATCAACCAGATTTGTTTGATTCCTTCGGATGACAATTGTCGCGTTCGGTTACGTCATAACTAGCGGAGTGAACTGATGATGTACGCGAGTGTTGGAGCGTTGTCCCATTTCATAGGGGTTGCCTTTCTAGCCCTACGCCTTACCCCTCTGTTTGAAGGGGCAAGGGGTAGGGGTTCAAAATAGAAATGGGATTGGCCCTTAGTCTCCCAGGAGGACTGACAGAACCTTCGGAACCCACTGGTGTATGAGTGTGTCTGAATGGGTGAATGTGAGGCTAATATAAAGCGCTTTGAGCACCATGAAGGTGGAAAAGAACTATATAAGTGCAGAACATTTACAATTTACCAAAGTATGCTCATGATATATGAAATAAGACCATTGGTATAAACACACAGGATATATAGTATATTATATTATATTAGTATAATGATGGACGTGAATTAACAGGAGCATCTTGGTTTATCTAACAAAGATTAAAAATTCAGGGTTAAAGGTTAAAAGTTTACATGGGTGAATGTGAGGCTAATGTAAAGTGTGTGAATGTCAGGATAATGCAAAAGGCTTTGTGCAGTCCATTTAACCTTTGAACCTGCTGTAGAAGAGAATAATATATTAAAACTGCAAGCAGTCACAAAGGCCTTCGGCGTCCCTCGTGACTGCCGCCCCTGGCGACTGCTTCCCCACGCGACATCCGAGTCCAATTTCAGCCAAATCGGTGGTTGTATGCCTGATCTACAGCCATTTTAGTAAAGGTGAATTTGAAGGGGGCGCTATAGAGCAAAATCGCAATTCGTATTGATAAACCGGTGTAGAACCGCGAGATAGACGTCTGAGTCAAATTTCAGCTGTCCTGTTTAACCCCATTGACAAACTAATCAATCCCCCAGGTGTAATACCAAATGAGCTCAACAAAGAAGACAACAAATTTCAACTATCAGAAGCAATATGACTTTAACTCTCCACAACAGCATAGCTAGTCTCCACAGTTTCACTCAAATCAACCTGAGTGAGTTAGAGGAAGTAGTCCAAAAATTAGATACAGCGACCTGTTTCCTTGGCCCTCTACCGACTACAGTAAGCTGTTCAAGCAAGTCTTCAGATGTATCCCTCTAGCAACACACCTGATTCAAATGATCAGCCTGTCATCAAGCTCTGCAGGAGCTTGACAATGACCGCCAGGTGTGTTGGAAGATGGGAACATCTAAAACATGCAGGATGATGATACTTGACGACCAGGGTTGGGAACCACTGCCATAGATGAACAGAGATGGGTGGACAAATGTCAAAAACAGAAAAGGACATGTGGTTTATCACAGTACCAACTAGCAGCCTGGCAGGACTTTCCAATCGTATTTCTCCTAGACTCGTACTCCTAGACTAAACACACTAAACAACAAACTGAAGACGAGATGACATTTTTGCATCTTCTGTTTTCATCGTCTTCATAGCCTTAGTCAGAGCGGTGAATTAATTCAGAAATAGCTACTGGCAGCACATGGGTTTAACTTGGGAATCACATGCACAAATTGCTAAATTTAGCCAGTTTTGACTGGAATGTTTCACATTTCAGGATTAATGTTTTAATAAAATGATTCCATCAATTTATTTGTACGGTCTTTCTCTTTCATTTAATGTGCAATCCATATTTTGACTATTGTTCTGATGTGCAGAAAAATCTGACTACAATGATGGTGTCGAGCAGCTCCGCACTGTTTTTGTAGCACTGATAATGGCCGCTGCCTCATTTCATGTAAATGATGCTGCCAGACATGCATCAGAAAAAAATCGAGGTCCCTCAGTAACCATGGGGCTGAATTTCCCAATTCCTTTGGCAATAGAATCTCCTGAAGTAGAGCTATCCGCTGGTACCCATGAGTATATTTTAAAAAAAATACATGTAATCACTAAATTCTTGCTATAAATAGTTGTTTTTTGACTATTTTGCTATTTTTGAGACCATACAAACTAAGTACTGTGGGAAAGCTTTATTTCTTGGGTATAATTTCATGTTCGAAACTTTGTGTTAAATACAACGGTCCAGAAGTGGTTTGCCATTAAATTGGGTAAACCCTGGTGTCAATCAAATGTAAAAAAAAAAAAAATGGCGACGCCTGTGACTGCCATGAGGAGTGAATCTCTGGCATTACCAGCTCATGTTTATCAAGAAATTGGTAAGATACTGTTTATTTACTCATCAGACAGGAACCTTACAATATGTTTAGATGAATTGTTAACATTAAATTTAGATTTGTGTTTCATTATTTAAAATAAACACTCGCACAGGCATGAAAATCCAACCTCAGTATACAATTCTACTTAACTGTCAGTAATAAAGTTTTGAATATATCCATACTTTGTATATATTTAATTTTAGATCATGAGATTACCATTAAATTTGAGTAGTGACAAACTGGCGTCTTGTTTTCAATTTTTCATCCACGGTATTATCAAGAGGAAATCTTTGTTTATATGAAGATGCAACAGTGGGTGAAATGTTATTGGATAGTCATGTCAGGCCGACATATGTAACTGTACACCTGTCTCTGTTCATCTAAGGTATACGTATAAAATCTGTACAATTACTGAAACAACTCCTGTCATATTTTCACTTTTTCACATATCTCCCGTTGCAGCCCACACATTAGCGTGTACACTACAGCTGCTCTCACACCTGTGCTGTGTGACTCAACCTAACGTATGCTACAGCTATACTAACCTTAACACCGGTCATTATCAGTCTACTGCAGAGCTAACACTAACCCTAACACCTGATGGTCATTATCAGTCTACTGCAGACCTAACACTAACCCTAACACCTGATGGTCATTGTCAGTCTACTGCAGAACCAACACTAACCCTAACACCTGATGGTCATTGTCAGTCGAGTGCAGAGCTAACACTAACCCTAACACCTGATGGTCATTGTCAGTCTACTGCAGAACCAACACTAACCCTAACACCTGATGGTCATTGTCAGTCTACTGCAGACCTAACACTAACCCTAACACCTGATGGTCATTGTCAGTCTACTGCAGAGCCAACACTAACCCTAACACCTGATGGTCATTGTCAGTCGAGTGCAGAGCTAACACTAACCCTAACACCTGATGTTCATTGTCAGTCGACTGCAGAGCTGAATGAGAGGTTTATCATTTGAACCAGGTGTGTTGGAAGGAGGATACATCTAAAACATGCAGGATAGTAGCTATGGAGGTCCAGGATTGACCACCCATGGTCTTGTCCCTCCTTATATCTCTGACATGACATCACTTCATGATCCAACCCATAATCTAAGGTCCTCTAAAAGCTGAACATGGTGTGTGCTCCAGTCCTCTGTTTGAACTGAGCTGCCTTTAAAACATATGTATTCTCTATAATCTAGGATTTCTGACCATAGGTCTTTTAAATATGGTGTTTTTTTATTTTTCTGTTTTACTTGTGCTTAAAGTGTCTATTTGAAGCGCATTGTGTCTGTGCATGCATATGAAATGTGCGATACAAATTAACTTGACGTCCCCATAAAGCATGATGCAAAAGGTTTGAAGATGTATTGATTGATTTATTTATTTTTAAATATGGAAAAAAGAACATGTGGTTATGCTAACTATCCAATGGACACTTTACCTACAAGTGATGGTTACAAACCTGTTCCCCATGTGTGTGTATGTGTGTGTGGATAAGCAGAAGGTACCGTGAAACCGTCACACTTCAGTATTCCTCTACCTCTGAGACACACAGTAGCCCTAACAGAATTGCCTCTTAAATACTAGCTCATTTAACTATTAGGTCATTTAATTACCAGGTCATTTAATAATTACTTTTTTTTGTCTGCATTTGTTGTCATTGTTTAACACCACAGAGGGGGAGTCAACATTGTTTGAGATCAATGCATTTTTTAGTCTTGCAGCCAAATATTTTAATATTTAGTGCATGTCTGTGACCATCATCGGTCCTCCCTGAAAGCTGAGCAGACATCCTTTATTAGAACTCTCTATTATAAGCCAGGGAGGGCAGTGCTACACCTCAGTGATGTGTGGGGGAAACAAAGACTGGACAGGACGGACAGGACGAACAGGGAAAGAAATTAACAGGCGGTGCTATTGCAGTTAAAGATTGTAAGGTGGTGTGTTATTTCCAACTATTAACTGTCCATCAATAAAAATAAATAAATAAATCGAAAAAAGAGAAGAAAACCAAAACAGCACAAAAGAAAAAGAGATTCAATAAATAAATAATTAAACAAAACGGTAGTGAGCACCATAATTGTGGATGACTTGATAGTGTAAAATAGAATGCAATAGAATAGAATAAGCCAGAAGGGGACACTAGTGCCCCCTCTGAGACGACGTTGTTGTGATTTAGGGCTTTATAAATAAAATTGAATTGAATTGAATTGAATAGTGCAAAAAGAGAATGAGTTTAGGGTAGAGATTGTGGAGAGATTCTCAACACATTCTGGTGGGTCCCATCATTTACTGAAATGGGACTTGGCAGTAGCTGGCAAGACCCGATCAAACATGCAAGTGTGAAGGACCCCGAAGCCCAGAAAAGCAATCACGGCAAGGCAGGGCCAAGCCAACAGGGCACCCCCCCATCCCGGGCTGTAGGAGCTACAGGGCGCCGCCCCCAGAGAGCCACCCTGAACGATGCAAACCCGGAGAACAAGAGGGAGAAGCTACAAACCCCCCCCAGCACACCAAGGCCGACCCAGGCGGTCTGGGGCACGAGGACCCACCCGCCACCCCAACCCCAACCCCGCCCACCCCAGCCCCCACCAAACCACCCAGCCCCCCACCCGACCTGCCCAACCCCACCCCCACACCCTCCCCCGAGGGGGCCAACGGCACCACACAGCCATGAAGCCAGACACAGGGGCCGAGCGGCCCACCGAAGGGGCGGCACCCAGCCCATCACAAGGCAGGCCACCACTGGGAGCCGGTCAGAGGACAATGGGGCCGGGAAGCGATGTGAGCCCAGAGGGTAAAAATGGACAGTGTGGTGGGGCCCGGTGACACCAACAGGGAGGCACCCCGCACACCCTCCGCACGGGCCCCAGGTGAGCACAGTACACCCAGGGCCCCCGCCCCCCGCAATGTGCCCCAACAACCCACCAGGACAGAGCCACCACACGCCCCCAGCCTGCAGCCCGCTTTACATTAGCCTCACATTCACCCATTTACACACACCAGTAGTTTTCTAAGGTCTAAGGTCAGTCCTACTGGGGGCCTAAGTCAGGGTTCAGTGTCTTGCCCAAGGACACTTCGACATGTGGACAGCCAGAGCTGGGACGCGAACCGCCAACCTCTCGGTCATTGGGCGACCCACTCGACCAACTGAGCCACAGCCGCCCCTCCCCGGACCACAGCCCCCAGGTCCCGGGGACCCCCAGCCACAGCAACATGGATGGTAGTCCACCCCCGCTACCCCATAGCCACATGGGGGCCGGGTCCCACCAGCGAGGCCATATTAGTGAAATCCCCCCCCATTACTCCCTATTAATATGTCTCCAGATCCCTGACTGGAGACATTATCCCTGCACCGTGATAGTGTAACCCTGAGTGTCATGTAGTGCATTAAAAGTGGAGAGGCTGGGCGAGGCATCCAGGGGGCATGCCAGAGGACCACAGAGGATGGCTACTCTGCAGCCTACCCTGGCCCAATTTCCCCGAGCCGTCCCAGACCTACTCCCAAGGTGTGAATGTGTGTGGTGCATTAAAAAGAAATTAGAGAGCAGGGGAGGCAAGCAGGGGGGTGATGGGGAAGAGACAAGGCCGTAGAGCCCTGCCATCTGCCCCACCACAAAGCCCATCCCTCCCGCTCCCACCTGCTCTCGAGGCCCTGACTGTTGTGTCCCTATATGTGCCTAAGAGTAACTATATACAGTGAGGTGTGAAGTGTGTGAAGTGCACAGTATGAGGCAGTCTGGTGTGGGTCTGGCCCATTAGGACAGAGCAGCAGGGGAGACAGGTAGTGAGACCACTGGTACTGATGCAGAGGGCCCCCAGAGCCCCAAGGCCAAAGGCCAAGGTGGGCCCACCCGAACCTGACCGGGTGTAATTACTAGGTCATTTAACTACTAGTTCATTTAATTACTATAGGTCATTTAATTACTAAGTCATTTAACTACTACCTCATTTAATTACGAGGTCATTTAATGGTTCATGTTATGAGGATTCATTCTTTATAAACGGAGCTGACAAACTAAAAAAACTATGTTTTAGTAAAAAAAAAAACAAAAAAACATTCTGCTGAGTTATTTCAGGTATAGTTTTAGTTAAGGTACTGTATTTTCCAGACTATAAGGTGACACAGTGCTTAGTAACTGAGAATTTAGACTTTTTATCTCATAATTTGGAATTTTTACCTCACGAGTTTAACTTTTATCTCAAGTTTAACTTTTATCTCATGAATAACTTTTTAACTCACGAGTTTGACTTTTTATGTCAGAATTTGCACTTCCTTAAAGTTTGATTTAGCAGAATAAGAGTTTATTTTGTTTTGTGTTACAACTCAACGAGGTTGGGAGTTATTGTACCTATCTAGTCTCGCTTAATGTGCCTCATAATCCAGTGCGCCTTATAGTGTGGAAAACACAGTAAAACTCTGTCCATTGACACTACTTCAGTTCAAATCTTTTCTTGTGGTTAAGGAAATCATAGCACCCGTTTCCACACAGGTAGTGTAAACTTTCAGTGGATCAACAATATTTCACTCCACATCCACATTAATACTATGTTAAAATTAAGATGGGAGACATGACTTACTAGTAATAAAGGCTGAGTCTGTGACTCCAAATAATACATACATGATATCAGCTGCAACTGTTTTATAGATTAAAAATTTAGTCTTTTCCTGTTATCTCAATTTTATTATTTCATGTGGATTCTATTCATTCTGTTAAATTAGCCATGCTTTCTTCATTACTTTTTCTTACTTAAAACAACTAACAACCAGATTACAGATGTTTCCTTTTTTGACCTATGACGTCTGCAACCATAGAAAAAGGACCAGTGTATAAAGCTAACGTTCCACCTACCGGAGTGTATTAGCATGTGTTGCTTCAGGTTTTGAATGCGTGTGAATCGGACTCCACACGTGGGACACTGAAAGGGTCTATCTGGGCCGTTGGTGCCGGGTCTGGCTGAGGGGCTGATATAGAGGTGGTATGGATACTGAATACCTTCCAGCCTGTAACACAATGGGAGGACAAATCTGAGTAACAGCTTTTCTCCTTCAAGCTTGTATTGTGACTAAAAATATTCATATCTAGGTGCTAGTATTCCAGAAATGTGTACAACATTTGGCACTGGTGCTGGTTATTAGTGAGGACAGTGATATGTGTCAGATTTGTGTTCATGTATGTCCAGTAACAGTCTCAGATTTCACATAAAAATCATCATGAAAGTTTGAGGGAAGCACAACAGAGTTTTGTTGTCTTTCCTGCTTCCTCATAGTACCGCTGTTTTACAAATTCTTGTATACTCATATCTTGTATACGTTTTCTTATCTTATCAATTTCTTGTTTAGTCTGATGATCCAAAGTGCTACTATGAACTCTGTAACTGTTTTAAGTCACCTTGCAGCTTTTTCATATGAGATGTAATGGAGATAATTTTACGTATATGGAGTGATTTTTGGGACAAAATTAAGTGTATTCACAGGAAAGTAATCCATGCATATTTGGGATATACGTACATGTGTCTTCAAACTCTAAAATGAGTCCATTTGTACTTGTGTATTATATTATGCAGGGTTCTTGCAAGAATCACGCAGTTAAATTTTAGACCTTTTTTATCCCTTTTTTTTTTTTTTTTTTAAGTTTTAGAGCAACATGGAGACCCCCTCAAATAAAAAGACCATCACATTTGATTCTCAAAACCATGTCACTTTGTATTGGAAATCAATACAAAAACCACAGTGCGTCTTATACAATTTTGACTTTGCTTAATGCGCCTTATAGTCCAGTGCACCTTATAGGCCAGTGGGCCTTATAGTCCAGTGTGCTTTGTAGTCCAGTGGGCCTTATAGTCCAGTGGGCCTTATAGTCCAGTGCGCCTTATAGTCAAGTGGGCCTTATAGTCCAGTGCACCTTATAGGCCAGTGGGCCTTATAGTCCAGTGTGCTTTGTAGTCCAGTGGGCCTTATAGTCCAGTGCGCCTTATAGTCAAGTGGGCCTTATAGTCCAGTGTGCTTTATAGGGCAGGAAACAGCAATTAGTTTTCATCAGCTGACAGTAGAAACAATAAAAGGTACTTTTCTGTTGTACAGCCACTTCTCTCAGAATTGATGGAGCGTACGTAAACAAATTTAAGACTTAAGTAAGTAAAATTTTCGACCTGGGATGAAAATATGGGTGTTTTTCAGGCCTAAAATTTAAGTTTCTGACTTTTGACATTTTAAGACTTTTTTTGGGAACCCTGATTATGTGTTTGATATTTGTCAGAATACAAATCCAAGAGTTACTACATCAAAAATTACAATTATGAAATGGAAAGTTACGAGTACACTGTCTTATGTACGAACACAAATTTCTGAGATGGAAGAAAGTGGTAACGAATGTCATCACTTACGTGACCGTTTTCAATCATAAAGTAAATCCAGTTTTTCCCATGGACAGAGTTAGGGTCAGGGGTCATGGATAGAGTCACACTGAGAAAAGTCACAGATTTTCTAGAATTTCTAGCAGTGAAGTTGTCACTGAGCACTGATGGTTTGAATTCCATCTGTTTTCTGTTTAATGGATAAAGTCTGTGATGTGATGATGTAAGCAATGACATATTTTTGATCACTTTCTTCCATCTGAGAAATTCATATTCATACTGAAGACGGTGTACTCGTCTCATAAATGTACTGATGTTTGATGTCGTAAGTTTTTGATTCATATTTTGACAAATATCAAACACATTATCAGTGCAAATAGACTCAGTTTAGAGTTTGCAAATATTTATTTTATGCTCATCTACAACCAAAGACACATGTATATCCCAAATATGCACTGATTACTTTACTGTGAATATGATTATCTTTGTCCAAAAAAATCGCCCCATAATTTTACCTGTCATGACCGCCTTATGTGTGTCCCAGAGAATATCTGGTGTTACTTCCCCATTATCATTTATTTCTAAATAAATATTCTACATGTGGTGTAGAGTGTTTAGTCCTGCCTGGTGGGGAAATGCTCTCTCCACACATCCACTATCCACACTTCCTTCATTAATGCATTTGTAACTTTTGATTCTGAATTACCATGTGAAATATAGAATTTAGCATATAAGTGTATTTTCTTCTTTGCGCTTGTATTGTGACTAAAAATATTCATATCTCGGTACTAGTATTCCAGAAACACGTACAATATTTGACACTGGTGCTGGTTATTAGTGACTATAGACAGGGTGTAATAATGATGTTGACATCGGTGGGGACATAATTTGACGACTTTCTTGCGAAAGACAAAGATGAAGCGGGAGACAAGGAATATGAGTATGAGTACATTTTAGAAACATTTAAATATTGGTATGGACATTTTAGAAACATTTAAATATTAGTATGGACATTTTAGAAACATTTAAATATTGGTATGGACATTTTAGAAACATTTAAATATTAGTATGGACATTGTAGAAACATTTAAATATTAGTATGGACATTTTAGTAATATTTAAATATTGATATGGACATTTTATAAATATTTAAATATTGGTGTGGACATTGTAGAAACATTTAAATATTGGTATGACATTTTAGAAATATTTAAATATTGGTATGGACATTTTAGAAATATTTAAATATTGGTTTGACATTTTAGAAATATTTAAATATTGGTATGACATTTTAGAAATATTTAAATATTGGTATGGACATTTTAGAAACATTTAAATATTGGTATGACATTGTAGAAACATTTAAATATTGGTATGACATTTTAGAAACATTTAAATATTGGTATGACATTTTAGAAATATTTAAATATTGGTTTGACATTTTAGAAATATTTAAATATTGGTATGACATTTTAGAAATATTTAAATATTGGTTTGACATTTTAGAAATATTTAAATATTGGTATGGACATTGTAGAAACATTTAATATTGTTATAGACATTTTAAAAAACATTTAAATATTGATATGGACATTTTAAAAACATTTTAATATTGGTATGGACATGTTCATAGTGTCCATACACAGTTTTACATCAATGGATGACAGTGACGTGTCAGATTTCCCATGGTAAATTTCTAGTAATAAAATTCATCATGAATCTTTGAGTCTTGAGGCAAGAACAAAAAAACTACAGTTAACAGTGTCTTTATCATTTCAGGGACATATATGTTTATTACCCAAACAGGTGTGGCCCAGACACTCTCTATGTCCATATATTCTGGACTGTTTGTGGCTGTCCGTGTGTTCCACGTCAGAACAGAACATGATACCTTTCATCATCCTCCGTGTGTCCTCCAGTGTTTGAGGTACTCTGCATGGATGGAAGGCCCTCAGACACTCCTTCATCCATTGAACCTGGTGAGAAAAGGAAAAAAAAACAACAAATGATTGTTAATCCACCAGGAGGCCCATGTTGTCTTGGACAGAGTTAGACCAATACAGGTCATTAAGGGCTGAACCCATATTTAAGAATTGATGCTGCTGGATGAAACTGTGCTGTGCTCTCCAACAGTTTAGGAAAAAATGACCAATGTTTCCATTTTATTTTTATTTATGGAAGGGCTTACAACCCATCAACAGGCATTTGGACCACTACACAATAAAAGTTTCCACTGCAACATGACAAAAACACAGTAGATGCAGCTGTTTAAGGAAATACACAATTATGAGGAAATGCAACTGCATGTGACTTGATGGACACACACTGGGTTATAAGACACACTGTTAATGAATGGTTTATTTTCTTTTATTAAATATATAAAGTGTACATAAAGTATATATATGTATATATATATATATATATATATATATATATATATATATATATATATATATATATAGAAAATAAGATCCAGGCCATTAACACCTATGCTCTGCCAGTGATCAGATACCCAGCTGGGATAATATCCTGGCTACTGTAAGAGATACAAGCCACTGATATCAAGACAAGGAAACTCCTCACCATGCATGGAGGGTTTCACCCCAAGTCCAGTGTTCTGAGGCTGTACACTACGAGAAAGGAAGGGGGCTGAGGACTAGTAAGTGTCAGAACTACTGTCAAGGAGGAAACGGCGAACCTCTAGGAATACATCAAGAAAATGGCCCCCAATGACCAACTACTAAGTGAATGCCTCAGACAACAAAAGCCCAATAAAGTCGAGGAACCAGAGGGGCTATCATGGAAGGTCAAATCCTTGCATGGCGTGTACCATCGGCAAATTGAGGAAGTGGCTGATATGGAAAAGACATACCAGTGGCTGGAAAAGGCTGGACTAAAGGACAGCACAGAGGAACTACTCATGGCTGCACAAGAACAATCCCTGAACACCAGAGCAATAGAAGCTGGGGTCTACCACACCAGAACGGACCCCAAGTGTAGGCTGTGTAGAGAAGCCCCTGAAACAGTCCAGCACATCACAGCAGGGTGTAAGATGCTGGCAGGCAAGGCATACATGGAGCGACATAACAAGGTAGAGGGCATACTGTACAGGAACATCTGTACAGAGTGTGGACTGGAGGTCAAGGGTCAAGATGGGAGACCCCCCCAAAGGTGACAGAGAACAAATAGACCAAGATCCTGTGGGGATTCCAGATCCAGACCAGATGGTGATGGCCAATCAGCCTGACATAGTGGTGGTGGATAAACATGAGAAGACAGTGGTGGTGATAGATGAAGAAGAAGAAGGAAGACGAGAAGAGAAATACCAAGGACTGAAAGAGGAGTTGGAGAAAATGTGGAATGTGAAGGCAACAGTGGTACCAGTAGTGATGGGGGCACTAGGGGCAATGCCCCAAGCTGTGAGAATGGCTCCAGCAGATACCAGCTTAACCATCAGCTTAAGGACAAGTGTTCAAAACTTGGACTCCTCAATACCACAGACACTTGTTGAATGAATTAATTTCGTAAGTAGAGGTACCACTGTATAGATACCTAAAAAATTTACTTTAGTATAGTAATGAAGTACTTTTACTGTGGTTATTTTCCACCTCTGGCTTTGTTCAAACATTAATGAGCGTATTCACTAAACACACACTAATATTGCTAATAATCGGCCAATATTGCCTAAAAATAACCTGATCGGCAGATGGAAAAATATGCCAATCAAAAAGCCGTTCACGTAAGGTAAATTACTAGTGACCATTTTCAAACGCGTTACACAACAGGTTCATCTGGTCTGGACTATTTCTGTACTTTTAAAATATAGTCAATCAATTAATAGTAGAAGTTTGGAACCATTTTACGCCACATAAGGCAGACAACAGTGTGCTAACAGCTAAATAGCATTAGCCTAGCACTGCTGTATTCACTACAACGCCTGAATCCACACTTCAATGACACTCCATTAAAGTGGACTCAGCTGGTGAGTACTAGCATCTGTTAGCATGTAGCCTCACTGCTGAGTACTAGCATCTGTTAGCATGTAGCCTCACTGGTGAACACTAGCATTTGTTAGGATGTAGCCTCAGTGTTGTAATTATTAGGCTACAACTGTTGCACACATCCAGGCACGTGTTTCTGTGCACAGATGAGCAAACAACTGAAAACACTTCAGTCTACTTTTACCCTCTAACTGATCTACTTTAACCCTTTAACTACTCAGACATTATTTCAGGTAAATGTTCTGCTGTGGAGGAAAATCACAACAAAAGTGTAAACTATTGTAAACACAAACAAATCCCAAAGTGTTTATTTTTTGTTTCACTAGCTGTGTTTCCATTACCCCTGGAAATTTGCAAAATGTAAATATCGCTATAAAAACTGGTAATGGAAACACCGGAATTTCGGAAAAACAGTCAGATATCGCTAAACAAAAATTCACGCTTTCATGAGGTGGTGCTTCAGACGTTTCAATATTCTAATTTATTGCAAAAGTGCAATGGAAACACTTTTTCCGAAAATATATATCACATGATGTGACGTATATGGACACATGATCTCTTCTCTCTGACTGAAAAAAGCAGCCCCAGTCACTGTATCCATGACAACCATTGGATGCTGGGACGCGAGAACTAAGGCAGTCCTGATCACGCTCTTGGAGCAATGATCAGTGTGATTCCTACACTAGGCACGATGTTTAATTGGATTAATATGTTTTATTAAATATTCACAAATTAAATATTTGTGAATATTTAATTTGTTTTTGTTTGTTTTTTTACAGATAAATATATTGTCTGTTCTGTAAAGTACAGCACTGTGTAAAAAGCACTACATACTGTATGTTTATAATTTGTTAAGTGCTGAGCATATTTACATTTAATATCTCAACCTGACAATGTAGGGACCACATGTACAGACCCTTCTAACCTTAACCACCTGGTTTGTTTGACATGTTAATGTCTTTAAAGAATTCGGCAGAGACTTTTACCGACAAGATAATTAGCCGATTATTTTGAGCTAATGCTATTACATGCTAATTCGCAGTTATCATTTAAACGAATCTAAAGCATATTTACACTTAATATTTTGACCTGACAATGTAGGGACCACATGTACAGACCATTATAACCTTAACCAGCTGTTTTTTTCTTTTAAAAAGTTCGACAGGGACTTTTACTGACGAGAGAATTAGCCGATTCATTCACTCTAATACTATCAGAGTGATGGTCAGTCTGAAGCTCCGAAGATGACAGCAGTGAAATCTCTTGGGATGATATTTCATGAAAGTAACGATGCTCCTGCCTAGAACAACCGACAATGGAAACACGTTCAAAGTGCAAATATACTTTGTCAAAATTTTAGAAATATCAATATTGTTTTGCAAAAAACTGTAATGGAAACGCAGCTACTCACTGCTTTGTTTTGTTCCATTGTATGTTCAGAATGATGAATATTTAGAATAACGTGTTCTATATAAATAAAGAATATGAGTGTTCTATATAAATATAAATATATAAATATAGAACACTATATAAATATAGAACACTCACCATTGATGGATCAGAAGTTAAACGGTTTTAAAAAATTTAATTAATCTGATTATACAGAAATAGAAATACAGAAATACAGAAAATACAGAATACTCAAGTACAAAAATATTTGATAGTTTCATCTAGGGCTGTAACTATCTATACCTAGATGAAAGGTATGGATATTTAAAATTCCTTCCATGATCGGCAGTTATCGGCAATCAGCAGATCAAGTTTTTTGGTGAAAAATGCTGATGGGTGCATCAGTATTTTTTTAGTCCTGAATTTTTGCCCTTATTTAATATCCAGTGTATTCTGAACAGCACCAATTACCCGGTTTTCACCACATCTGTCTGAAATCAAATAAATGACTAAAGAAGACTAACTGAATGAAGATTCCTTTGCTTTCAAAAATATAAAAAGAAGCTTGGAGTAATGGGAGTAGAACCTGCACTCAAGTCCTGGATCACAGATTACCTGACCAGTAGACCACAATACATCAGATTGGGGTGGCTGTGTTTCTGGGAAAGTTGAGTGCAGCACTGGGGCAGCAATGGGGCCCCACAGGGGATGGTACTCGCTCCATACCTGTTCACCCTCTACACTTCAGACTTTACTTACACACAGTCCTGCCACATTCAGAAATACTCTGGGGGATGTGGGCTAAGTTAAAGGACATCCTGGACAACACCAACCACTCCCTCCAGCCCCTCCACCTCCTCCACTTCAACTTCATGAAGCAGCTGCGCTCCAAGACTGAACGCCACAGGAGCTCCTTTGTCCCCACGGGCTATTTAACAGCTCAGTGGGGAGGAGCCACTGGCCACTGACCCTACCCTTCTACTGTAGTCCACTGAACCTACCCCACTACTGTAGTCTACTAGCCCTACCCCACTACTGTAGACCACCATCTATCTATCTGTCTGTCTGTCTTGTTTCTCAAGGACTATGCATTGAAATAATTCTTTTTTTTTACTTTACTTACAGTGAAATGAAAATATTCATTGCTGATATCTACTTCATCATTTAATAATTTCTTTGGCTGGGTAACAAATTGTGATGTTTATCCATTTGATTTCAGCAATTATTATGAGTGCATATGAGGTTTATATGAGTTTTCTTTCATTACAAATACAGATTAATTCACTGAAAACCAAACAAATGGCATAGCTTGGAATGCACAACTATTGATGACATTCATCTCCAAGGGCCAAACATCAGAAAAGTTAAGAAGTGTTTTAAGAGTTGGTATGGAATTATGAAGCGATTTTTGGGACAAAATTAAGCGTATTCGCATTAAAGTAATCAGTGCATATTTGGGATATGCACCGGTCTTTGGTTATAGTTGAGCATAAAATAAATATTGTCAAATTCTAAAATGAGTCCATTTGTACTGATAATGTGTTTGATATCTGTTAGAATAAGAATCAAAAAGTTACAACATCAAAAATTACATTTACTGTCTTCAGTACAAATACAAATTTCTCAGATGGAAGAAAGTGGAAGATACTTAATCACTTACAGTATGTGCGACTGTTTTCAATCATGAAGTAAATCCAGTTCTTCCCATGGATAGAGTTAGGGTCAGGGGTCATGGATAGAGTCGCACTGTGAGAAAAGTAACAGATTTTCTAGAACTTCTAGTGGTGAAGTTGTCGCTGAGCACTCAATTCTACGTCTAGAGCCGGCTGGCCCTTAGGCACTCACTTCTGCGCAATGCTGCAGGTACAAGTTTGTGGACCTTGGTTCTTCAAAGTTCAGCTGCCTTCAGGGCTTCAGCAGAGAGGCCGGTCCACCCATTTTAGATTGGGACGAACACGTCCTCTCCTACCATGTATAGGGAGTCCTGTGATCAGGGCAGCTGTCAGGCCCCCACATCGCACTGCGTGCCCACACCAGTCTGCCTTACGTGCAAAGATGGTGTCAGACGAGAACATCCATCGGTCACCGATGCGTTGCTGGAGTTCCTCGTTTGACACCAAATCCTGTCATGTGATATTTAGTAGGCGTCGCCAGATTTCTCGGCCAAAAGCATCCAGATATTTGAGGTCTGTTGTCTTCAGCGTCCACGTGCTACAGCCATATGTTAGGCGTGAGGCTACTAAAGCCTTGACCAGATGGAGCTTGGTGGCAATGTTGACACGCGTGGACTTGAGGTATGTACAGCGGTTGAGAGTGTCCTTGGCAATTGTAATCCTGGCACGAATTTCCCTTGAGTCGTCCAGGTTATGTGTGATGGTAGTGCCAAGATATTTAAAGTATGCAACCCGCTTGATGGCATTCTCTTGAAATACAATAGTTGAGTCATCCATGGTGGGCTGGATAATCATATATTCTGTTCATATAGCACTGATGGTTTGAATTCCATCTGTTTTCTGTGTTTAATGGATAATGTCTGTGATGTGATGATGTAAGCAATGACGTATTTTTGACCATTTTCTTCCATCTGAGAAATAAATTTTTGTACGAGAGATGTGCGGTTGGGTTGAAACACACACACGGGCGGTGCAGATCAACCACGGATCAGGTAGATGATGCGACAAAAAATATTTTAATTAAATTAGTCTGGTTATAGGTTATAGTAATGGGTCCCCATTAGCCTGGTTCTACAGCAAGAGATGGGTCTCCATTAGTCTGGTTCTACAGCAGGAGATGGGTCTCCAGGTCCCACCCATGGGTGCCCACTGTTCCTTTCAGGTTACTCCAATGCCATGAAGGATGGGTTAAATACACATTTCATTGTAGAGTGTATAATGACAAATAAAATACTTTACTTCATACCTGCTCATGTTAATGTTGTGCAGTGGGTGGATATAAGTTTGGAATCACTGCAAGTTAAAGAATATGATCTTCTAATACTGATATAAAATATAGACTACTACTGATCTATACCGTTATAAAATATAGACTACTACTGAACTATACCGTTATAAAATATAGACTACTACTGAACTATACCGTTATAAAATATAGACTACTACTGAACTATACTGTTATAAACAAACCATAAGACATAGTCTTAACAGTTGATCATCTTCATTAGACCTAAAAATTAATCGGTGGATGGCGAGCGGGTTCCTTTCTGAAAATTGGGGGAAAATCATTAATTCAAATAGATGGTGGGTGAATAGAGATTTTAAGAAGGGGTTAAGGATGAAAATATACGTCATCCTTACATCTCTACTTCATACTGAAGACAGTGTACTCATTACTTTTCATTCCTTAAATATAATTTTTAATGTCATAACTTTTTGATTCTTATTCTGACAAATATCAAACACATTATCAGTACAAATGGACTCATTTTAGAGTTTGTCAATAGTTATTTTATGCTCAATTACAAACAAAGACACATGCATATTCCAAATATGCACAGATTACTTTACTGTGAATACGCTTAATTTTATCACAAAAACTGCTCCATGGAGAAGTGCTTTAAGAGTTTGCCAGTTAAGTTGTTATGGAATGACATGTAGGATACAACAAATGTTACATGGAAAATTAATGTGAAGCTGCCTCACCTATAGAAGACGACTGTGGACTGATGAGCAGCTCCTCATGGACCTGTTCACTTCCTGGTACCGTCTGCTGGTCACTCAGAGAGCTTTGGGAGGCACTAACCGGCTGCGACGACGCCTCCTGTGCCTCCTCGTCACTAAGACGCTCCACCTTCACCCTTACATCTTCCTCCTCTACAGGCCCCGGTGACGACACTGCCTTGGAGCTTTCGCACGTCAAGAAATCACTGAGACGCCGGCCCACCACCACCTCAGTTGTCCCCGTCATGGCCTGCTCCAGGCAACGAGGGCTCTCTGGGAGCTTTGACTTTTCTGAATGGAACCTCCGGTCAATCCCAAATGGAAAAGTCCACGGGAAGGCCAGGGATGATTCGACAGGCTGCGCTGTGCTGTCTGAGAATGAAGGAGATGGATTTGGGATCTGAGGAGAGGTGGTTACTGTTTGTGTTGTGCATTTGAGCGGACTCTCAGGTGACGCCATCGTTACAAAGCTCTTGCGTTTCCGTCGCGATTCGCGGCATATGGGGACGTTTCTCTCCATCACACTGCAGTCTGATGACACGGGTGACACACTGCCATCCAGTGGCGTCAGGGCACAGTGTGATGAGGCGCTCTCTGCTGCAGTTTCATGAGGTTTATCTGCTGTTATGTTGTTGTTGTTGTTGTTGTTGTTACCCGGGCTCCACAAAATACTGGATTTCATGAATTCCGAACACGTGCTGGCGACGGCAAACATCTGCATGTAACTTGCAGCTGCCAGGACATCGATAATATTCTCTGTGCTAATGGATAGCGTAGATGTGTAAGCATATTCCAGCAGAGGAGCGAAGCCACTAACTGTCACGTGATGAAGGTCCAACACAAATTTGTCTTCCTCTTCAGGCCGACCAATGAGTTTAGAGCGGAAAAATTCACTGCAGCAGGCCAGGACCACTTTGTGGGCCAAGAAGAGCTTGTCTTGAACCCGAATGGTGACGTCACATAAGTGTCCTTCATTGCGTAAGGCATTGAGCTTGTCCAGCATCTCCTGACTATGGGAGGATGAACTGTGGGTAAAGGTTTTCACCCCCATGGTACAGTCACTGTCTCACTGGGAACAGGAAATGAGTCCTGCAGAAAGACAGAGAAAAAAAAACACTTCAAAACCTTTACTGTCAAAGTCACCGGATGCTCTCTAGAGCATCCTTTTAGATCAGGGATCTCAAACATGTGGCCCGGGTACCAAATGTGGCCCGCCAAAGGTTCCAATGGGATGAATTTGCAAGGGTCAAACAGTCAAAGCTGTGGAAGTGATTTTAGTTCAGGTTCCACATACAGACCATATTATCTACAGTCAAATAACATAAAAACCTACAAAAAATAATACATCCATATTTCCTTCTGTTGATGACAACTTCAAAATTTTATCTTTGTTTTATTTTAAAAAAATAACATGAAATATTAACATTTACAAACTATAATGTAAGAATAAAATGTGAAAAACCTGAACAAGTAGGAACAACATGAAATGTCTAAAGAAAATTCACTACAATTTTAACCATTTTTTGCTCCTGCTTCTTCTGAGTGAAATGTTAAAGCAAAGCATTGTTACAAAAAAATTGACATTTATTTTTCTTAGGAAATTAGATTTTTTTTGTGGTTATTCCCATGTTTTTTGTTTGTATAGTTTGTAAAAGAACATCTTTTCAGAATTTCATGGAGGTGTTTTGCAGTAAATCAAAGACAAAAGTTTGGAGTTATTATTCAGATGATATTCTATTATTTTACTGGAAATCAAATTGGGTTGAAGGTGACCCTTCAAAGAAAATGATTATGAGACTCCTGTTTTAGACGCATCTAAAGACAAGACAGTACAATAATAACTAGGAAAAAAAAATACAGAATACTACATCAAACATCTACATTTAACCAATTAGCTTTCACCACAGCAGATGTCAAACCTGGAAGATACGGGACGGCCATGGCTCAGGTGGGAGAGCGGGTCGTCCATTGACCGAAGGGTTGGCGGTTTGATTCCCGCTCTGTCCTAGTCAGTCCGTTGTGTCCTTGGGCAAGACACTTTACCTTCCTTGCCTCCAGTGTCACTCACACTGGTGTATGAATGCATATGAATGTTCGGTGGTGGTCAGAGGGGCCGTAGGCGCGAAATGGCAGCCACGCTTCTGTCAGTCTGCCCCAGGGCAACTGTGACTACATATGTAGTTTACCACCACCAGAGGGAACATGTGAGAGTGAATGAATAATGGATCAATAATGTAAAGTGCTTTGGGTGCCTTGAAAAGCGCTATAGAAATCTAATCCATCATTATTATTATTAACAAGTCATATATTTTTATTGTATTTTTTTCTATGTCATATTAATGACATATATGAAAACTTTTAGAATAAAGGGTAAAAGTTGACAAAATCAAACCAGGGCTGTAACCATTATTTCCCAAACTGTACTGTATGTTTTATTGTACTTTGACATTTGTAGTATTTGTGGTTTTATGAGAGTGTAAACTGTGGTTACGTTATATTGTGTAGGAAAAAAAACTCAAATAGGGCCAACAGCTGAATCAGCAGCAGCATTAAAAGTGTGTAGCACCCATATTAAAACTATGTTAATTCACCCCACGTCAATCACATGACTACATACACTCAAATTCAAGCATTGCCAAAATATTCAACATGAGAGAAAGATCAGTGTTACATAATGTAAACTATTCCTTATGCATGAGTCAAAGCTTATGTTGTTTACTGTGACATGACAGTTTAAATGGTAAATGTTCTGCATTTCTATAGTTCATTTCCACCTTCATGGTGTTCAAAGCTCTTTACATTAGCCTCACATTCACCCATTCACACACACTCATACACCAGTAGGTTTCTAAGGTTCTGTCAGTCCTACTGGGAGACTAAGGCAAGGTTCATGTGACAACTGAGCCACAGCCGCACAGTTTACACTCCAGCAGTCATTGTCTGTATATCTGGTTATGTTCCAACACTAGGAAACCTTATGAAGTTACAAGGCATCATACATTTAATATAATTACAGTATATGACAATGTGAAAGTGTCTAACTAGTATTCACAGAATGTCTATCCCCACCCCTATTTTATGCCAATCTCTAGTTTCTATGACAACCTGTTCTTCGATTAGAGCCATTAATGTGATTTTGACCTTTCTGCTGAATGCCACCTTGACCTTTGACCTTTTGCAATATTGATAATTTGGTTAAATGTATATATGCGTCAGTGCGTGTAATATTATGATAATAATTAAACAGTGTTGTTTAAGTTATTGCGTGATATGTCTATGTTTGACACAAACGATTTCATACGATAAAACGTCAAAATAATGTGATAGAGTCAAAATAATGATAACATATTAATAATAATAAAACATTTATATAAATATTTATACTTTATACTCTTTACATTTATATATATATATATATATATATATATATATATATATATATATATATATATATTTGTACTGTATTCTCAGAATAGATTCATTACTTTTTCAAACTAAACAGATGTGATGGTTTGTAAATTAGTTGTTAATTTATATATTAACTAGTTGTTATATAATTACTTATTTATATTTAATAATTTTGACTTTTTACCTCAGAATTTTTATTTTATCTTGTAATTTCTACTCTGTATCTTATAATTGTGCATTTCTTATTTCACATTTATTATTTTAATCTCAAAAATTTGACTTTTTGAATGACAAAATTATGCTTAAAAAAATAATTCCTATTGATTAAATTACCTGTCCATACCAAATCAAACACATTATCTACACAGTAACTCACTGGTAAAGGCTTTAATTGTGCATACTTTTGAAATGTTTTGCTTTTTTTTTTCTGGTTAAATAAGTATTATTTTATTCATGAAGAAAAAAATGCAGTTATATTTTTTACTTTTCTACTTTATTACAATTGAAGCGTTTTATTTATTTTTTTTTTACTTTTACTTCAGTAAAGGAGTTGAATCAGTACTTGTTCTACTTTTACCAGAGTACTTTTTCAGACAAGTATCTGTACTTCTAATTAAGTACACAACGTGAGTACTTTTACCACATCTGATCAACACTAGAAAAGTGTTTAAATAGTTATGTTGAACTTGTTATTGTTTTCCGTCACTGATGTTTGTACGGAGCACATTGTCAGCTGCTGGATGTAAAGCAATCACATCATATCACACTGGACCCTTCACAACCACTTCATTAATCATTTGTAAGTACAGACCAAAACAGCATGTCAAAAATCACTGAGCAAAACATCACTGTAGTTGTGTCATGAAACATTGAATCAACTTCAAAATTCTTCTTTCTACTTTTTATCTCATGAGTTTGACTTTTTATGGTCACACATAAAATCATCTAGTTGACTGAACCAAATTGAATTGCATAGGGTTACAGTTATTTTATTTAAATTTAATTTAATTTGATTCACTCAACTAGATGTTTTTATTCGTGGCCTATTGTAGACATTTTTTTAAGTTGATTCGATGTTTTACTCTTTTCAGTGTAGAAGTCCAGCATGTTAAGAAAGAAGGGTTGAACGATTTTAATAAATCATTGAATTGTGATTTTTCTGGCAGTTTCATTAACAATTTTCCCTCAAGTCAAGTTTCAGTCGTCAGCTACATTTGACAACGTCACAGACACTAACATAATACAATTTAAAGAATAAATATCATAGCAGGCCACGGTTTACTGAGAGATGAAGCAAAAAAAGAGAAGGGAAAAGAAAACAAAAAAGCGAAATAAAGGAAAAAAAAGAGAGGAGGTGAAAAAAATTAAGGAAAGACAAAACTGAAAAATGAAGAGAAAAAGGGGAACAAAACAAAAAAGGGGAGAAAGAAAAGAATAAGGGGAAAAGAGAAAAAGAGAAAAAGAAAGAAAAAAGAGAAAAGGAGGGGGAAACAAAAAAGAAAGAAAAAAGGATGAATAAATGGAAAAAGAAGAGAAAACGAATAAAGTAAGAAAATAGTGGTAAAAAATAAATGGAAAAGGGAAAAATGAACAGTTAAAAAAAGTAAAAACATAAGGTGAATGTTTTAAACTAATGTTAGTTTCAACTGTCATTATTTATATTTTCTAATTCTAATTAAAGGAGGCTTTTTTTTAATATTTGTTTTCATTTGACAAAGGAAAATAAATCAGTCTAGATCCAAATATTGTCTTAGAAACATCCACGGCGTGTGTCGGTCATTGGCTAAGGATGAATGAAAACCAAAAAAATGTAAAAATCAACATCGGTCACTCACTCGTAAAATAGTTAACAAAACAAAGTTAGTACAGGTGCAACCCCCCCCCCACACACACACACACACACACAAAAAAAAAAAAAAACACAGCTTTGGCCATCCCATGGCGACGTTTCAAATCACAATTGTTGGTCCAAAACCATAGACTGTAGGTATTTAACACAGTAGGTGTTCAATTTTAAGAAAAAAAATTATTTCTATTTTCTGCCAGATATTTTATTTAATTCATGATTTTCTTCAAATGAAGTTGATCAAGTGCTTCAGAAACATTTGGAAACATCACAGAAACTAAACCATTCAAAAAATAAATGTCATGATTTACTGACAGGTGGAAGAAAGAGGGAAAAAAAGAAAAGAAAAAAAGGAAAAATGGGAAGGAAAAAAAAACTAAAACAAATATACTGAGAAATACTGAGGTGTAGAGGAGGAAGGTAAGAGAGGGTGAAAGAAGAAAACACACTGGACAAAAGACAGTTATGTAACAACAATCAAAACACATGTTCAGTGATGTGAGACAGATACATGTGGAGGGTTAGGGTTAAGGACACTACAGGATGATCTACAGACGTCTGCCAGACATGTGGAGGATCTGAGGAAGGACAGTTTCCATCTACTACAACTGAAGTGAAGAGGTTCAGGTTCTGAACAGAGAAAACAACTACACTACAGACAGACAGACAGACAGATGAAAGGACAATAGACCTGGACTACTGTAGACCCAGTAAAGGTAAAGTGGATTATAGACCTGGACTACTGTAGACCCAGTAAAGGTAAAGTGGATTATAGACCTGGACTACTGTAGACCCAGTAAAGGTAAAGTGGATTATAGACCTGGACTACTGTAGACCCAGTAAAGGTAAAGTGGATTATAGACCTGGACTACTGTAGACCCAGTAAAGGTAAAGTGGATTATAGACCTGGACTATTGTAGACCCAGTAAAGGTAAAGTGGATTATAGACCTGGACTACTGTAGACCCAGTAAAGGTAAAGTGGATTATAGACCTGGACTATTGTAGACCCAGTAAAGGTAAAGTGGATTATAGACCTGGACTACTGTAGACCCAGTAAAGGTAAAGTGGATTATAGACCTGGACTGTAACAGGACAGTTACTGGTGTACAACGACATAGAAGAGTATGACCTTTAATTCCACCACAGGGTTTTATTAAAGTATCTTCTGGAGGATGTATATTTAATTATTAATTTAGGCACTGTCCCATTTCTCCCCCTAACCCTAACATTTCCCCTAACCCTAGATTTTGCGCGTTCATGTGTAGGGGTAGGGTGTCCCATTACCTAGGGGAGCAAGTGGGAGTGCGATTTTGCCCTTAAAATCAACCCTCAAAATGTAGTGAGGTTGGTTGCGGACTTCGTTTTGAGTGGAAGATGAAATTACCCATGATGCACTGCGAGCTCAGCGAGCCGACTGATTTCTGACAATAAAAATGGCGGCCGCAGCTGGAGGAACTGGACATGAACAATTTTGTTTTAAGTATATTTTGGCACAGAGGCTATGACCGGTAATGTTACCTTGTCAAGCTAGCGGTAATGCTAACGTTAATGTTATAAATCGCCAACTATTGAAGAAAAAATACATCAAAATATTTAAATAAATCAACATAACTGAGACAAGACTGAAAGGCAAAGTAGACGGCGAATGCGTCTTCTGTTTGCCGCATTTCTTCTCTGCGCATCCCGAAGGTAAATAAACAGAACCAACACAACAGGCAACACAGCTGGGACCGCCATTTGTCCTCCGTGTAAATAGTAGTCAGCTGCTGTCAGTCTCGCGGAGGGGTGGTTTCATATTTGGCGGGGTAGACTTTTCAGCGTGTGACGTGAGCACGTTTGTTACGTTCACTTCGCGAGTGGTGTCCCATTTTCAGGGGGAATTATTTCCCCTTGATGAGTGGAATTTACTTTTTAGGGGCACTTAAAACCAAGTGGAAGTTTTAAGGGGGAGAAATGGGACGGGGCCTTAGACTTTCATCTATCTCAGACGTAGTTATTTCTCACCTGACATATTTCGGCGTCACACCTCCACAACATCAGCTGTTTTTAAAAGCATGTCACCACAACATCCTGGTGACCCTCTGACGAAGGCAGAAGTAGGCCCCGTCCCATTTCTCCCCCTTAAAACTTCCACTTGGTTTTAAGTGCCCTAAAAAGTAAATTCCACTCACCAAGGGGAAATAATTCCCCCTGAAAATGGGACACCACTCGCCAAGTGAACGTAACAAACGTGCTCACGTCACACGCTGACAAGTCTACCCCGCCAAATATGAAACCACCCCTCCGCGAGACTGACATCAGCTGACTACTATTTACACGGAGGACAAATGGCGGTCCCAGCTGTGTTACCTGTTGTGTTGGTTCTGTTTATTTACCTTCGGGATGCGCAGAGAAGAAATGCGGCAAACAGAAGACGCATTCGCCGTCTACTTTGCCTTTCAGTCTTGTCTCAGTTATGTTGATTTATTTAAATATTTTGATGTATTTTTTCTTCAATAGTTGGCGATTTATAACATTAACGTTAGCATTACCGCTAGCTTGACAAGGTAACATGGGTAATTTCATCTTCCACTCAAAACGAAGTCCGCAACCAACCTCACTACATTTTGAGGGTTGATTTTAAGGGCAAAATCGCACTCCCACTTGCTCCCCTAGGTAATGGGACACCCTACCCCTACACATGAACGCGCAAAATCTAGGGTTAGGGGGAGAAATGGGACGGGGCCGTAGTATGTCGAAATAGTAAATGTAGTTCTTTTCCAGCTTCATGGTTCAAAGCTCTTTACATTAGCCTCACATTCACCCATTCACACACACTCATACACCAGTAGGGTTCTAAGGTTCTGTCAGTCCTACTGGGAGACTAAGTCAGGGTTCAGTGTCTTTGTCCAAGGACACTTGGATATGTGAACAGCCAGAGTCAGGACATGAACCCCCAACCTCTCGATCATTGGGCCACCCACTCTACCAACTGAGCCACAACCGAAACATGTCAGGTGAGAAATAACTATGTCTGAGATAGATGAAAGAAGAACTTAATTTAACAGCAAAACATAATGAACATTCTACAGTAATATATTTAATTATATTTAGTCTGGAATGTTCTTCACACTACATCACAAACATCAAATAGGAGTCTTTTTTTAATAAATCTAACAGATTTTGACCCCATGACATAAATTACATTAAGAACCAAAACATGGTCCTGTTCTTCAGACATGTCAAAGTTTCTGATTAAAAAATAAATAAATGAAACAGAAGACGGTCGAGCCATGTAATTGTCCTCCATGTGACAACAATAAAACCATCAGCTACAGCAGGACTGTCAAAACTAATGTTTATTTTCCACATTCAGTCTGATTTGATCTTTAATGGACCAAACCAGTAAAATGAAAACATAATAATCTATAATCACTACATATTTATGTCATTGTTTTAGTGCAAAGAGCTTCATTAAATTATGAAAATACTTTTTATAAATTATCCAAATACAAAAAAAGTTCCATTTCATAAGGAAAATGAGGTCAATTTTAATAACATTCTGCCTCAATTTACATTTGTCCATGTGCTTTATTATGGATCAGTTCCGAAGCAGAAAATGCTTCAAATTGTGTCTAATTTTCTATAAATATTTCAGGTTGATCACATTTTGGGAGCTTAAGTCTCCGTCTCTTCCCAGAGGCTCATGGGGCCTGATCGGAAAATGAATGAATGGTATTAAATGGGTTAGCGGTGGCTATGTGGTTAGTGGTAGTCTATATTAAATATGGTAAATGGACTGCACTTATATAGTTCTTTTCCACCTTCATGGTGCTCAAAGCGCTTTACATTAGCCTCTCATTCACCCATTCACACACACACTCATACACTAGTTGGTTTCTAAGGTCTATGGTAAGTCCTACTGGGGGCCTAAGCCAGGGTTCAGTGTCTTGCCCAAGGACACTTCGACATGTGGACAGTCAGAGCCGGGACGCGAACCGCCAACCTCTCGGTCCTTGGGCGACCCACTCTACCAACTGAGCCCACCAAATATGTGGAGTAGCAGTTGTTTTGATGGATAAATGTTATATTCATGGTTTTAAAACACATCTAATTTGCTGGAATTGGGAACTTCAAATATGTAATCTTGAGTAAAACTGACTTTCAGTAAAAGAAGTTGTGTTTCTTAGTGGTCTGACTGGGTCAAACTCTCGCAAGCATTCTCTTAGAAATGTATTTGTACTTTTACCATCTAGTTGCACAGTTTTCACAATTAAACCTGGCAATATGGGATGTAATCTATCACATTTCAAATGGTTTTGGATAGTTTTAAGCAAGCATTCAGGGGTAGCTTTAATGGGACTGCTAAATTGACTAACTGTTAATGCTTAAAAAAAACAAAAAACAAAAAAAAACCAGAGCATAGCCCTGCAGAGCAGTACAGCAACTAATCATAAGTTGCAAAACTGATACTGACCTGAAATAATCTATGTACAGATCCTAACGGGAACCTTCTTCATGGGTGGAATTCCAAAATTTTACACGTGGGTCTCTCTACCGCCCCCCACAATTTCCTGTGGTATTGCTCCATTTCGTCTGGAGCTCACCGGATTACTAAACTCTTGACCAACGGACAAACTGAAAACTGTGAAACTACCCCCGGAACCGGATGAAAACGTCTGTTTACGTAATTAACGAAGGGTATAAATTACGCTTTAGAGTTCAGTGTCTTGCCCAAGGACAGTTCGACATGTGGATAGCCAGAGGCTGGATGCGAACCACCAACCCCTCGACCACTGGACAACCCGCTCTACCAACTGAACCTCATCCGACCGGTTTCCAGTTTCCCCCATCACCCAAAAACATGTGTTAGGGTCAAATCCTCCAGCAGGTAACTGACCATGAGCCCGCAGATGTGTCCCATGGCTGCCCACTGCTCCTTAGAGTAGGGTAGGGTAGGGTTCAATGCAAATGACACAATCAATAACTCGACTACGACTTTATTGATGGATAAGTCGACTTGAAAAAAACTGAAGTCGTTAATGCCCTAGCCTATGCCACATCAAATATTTCTTATTAAACACTATCATTTGTGAATTTCAGAGCACTTGTCAAACAGCATCAGAATTTAACTTGACTCGCTCCATTCACTCCCATTCACATTTTTTGTGAGCTAAGCACCCATGGACCAGAAGTACAAGAGTGAGACTTGACCTCCCCATTCACGTTTTATTGTTACAAGATAGTTTGTAAATGTAATAAATATTTTCATAATTTAATATTTATGCAGTAAAACAATGACAAAAAGTTGAAGTTGTCATCATTTATAGAAAAATGAGAAGAAAATATAGAGTAATTTCATAGATTTGTATGCTTTTCATCCCATGGACCACATTGGAACCATTGGCGGGACGTATTTGACACCCCTGACCTATAGCAAATCATAAAAGAATTGATTGAAATGTAAAGTTATCTGGAAAAACTTACAACTCAAATGTGTTTAATGTTTTTCAATCCATATATGTTTAATGACATAATTTCCTGTTCTTTTTCTCATATCATCATAAAATTTGACATTTTAATAAATGATCAACATTGAAGGAAAGTTGCCTCCAAAACAAAAAGATACAACTCCAGCTAAACGTAGCACAAAAATATGAGCTGCATTTTGTAATAACGGAGCATCTTTGGAATAACTGTTCAAAATATAATAACTTTTTCAGTTTAATTTTGTAATAAAAGCTGCCGCCGTTTGGGAAACATTCCCAGTGGTTTATGTGTTGGCTGGTAATTAGACACATTAAACAATATGGACAATTTGACATTACATATTATTATTATTTTGTAAATATAAATGTTTGTTTAGCCTTTTGAGGTAATTTCATATTAGTTTAAATTAATGTTAGTGGATAAATGATCTGGTCACAGCAGCTCTGTAAACAAGCAGAAGACACTTACGTTGTTTAAGGTACAACTTATATTCATTGGTTCATTATTATTTTAAATTGCCCACAAGCCTGCATGTGTTGGTTGCATTTATTGTTGTTGATGTTTATAACCATTCTTGATGTAGTTTTGGTTCCAATGAAAAAAAATCTACTGGAATTTTCAGAATATTCTGTTAATTCAACCTTTGAATCTGATAGTAATTGTTATGTACTGCTACTAGCATAATACACTGATACTAATACTGTCCTACAAAGTAAAAAGTCAGTAACTGCACAGTAGGGCTGCAAGATTCTGGAAAAAAACATGTATCATGGTTTTCTTGAGAAAAACTAATATCACTGTTCTCTGCATGATTTTTTAAAATGAAGTTAAATTTTTGTTCGACTCAAATCCAAAATTTGCATACTTGCAATTTGCATAACAACATATTTAACTATTGAACCATTATTTAAGTATATTAATTTAGCTGTTCATTAAGTGTAATATTATATATTAATAAATAGATTATTATTATTATCAGTAAGCTTAGTTGATAATTATTGTTGTTTGGTTGTATAATAACTTCAAAATGCCATTGAGTATCATTTATCTAATGTTTTGATCTTTTTGTTATTCCGTCATGCTCTGTAGTATAGGGAGCCAAGTGACGCGATTAATTTTCTGGTTCCGTTTGAAATGTGCTACGGTTTTCACATATGATGTCTGTGAATTTTAAAGATACATTTTCACATTGAGAAAGCACTCACTTTGGACAGGCATCCAAAGTTACGTTAGGTTTTATGTCAGAGTAAGTAATGGACTACAACGTTCGTCTCACAAATATGACGTCACCACCAAGCTTCACCATCAAACTCTTTGAAAATGGCGGTGACTTTGGCGACCTTCACCTCCTTCTTTCAGGACGAAGGCAAGAGCATCAAACGTGTAGAAAACCACTTTAAATCGGGGCATGTGGAAAGTGGCAGCTACTCCGGGTTAGGGAAAGATTCTGCTGTGACATCAGCTATGCGACGTCTGATATGTAGTCCAAACAGAGTCCAAATAATGACATATTTTTACACGCTAATAAATCACAAAAGACGTATCAAAGAAACTCCAAACGCACATCATTGGTTATGATTTTAATTGAAGTACAGCAAATGTGTGATTCAGGGCATAAAGTAAAGTGGACCAGAAAATAATTATTTTCTCCTCCTCCACTCTCATGTTAAATTTTTCCTGAACTTAGGCCCAGTGGACCGACCGGAAGGGGCGGAGACTTAGGCTCCCTATAATAAATGTGTCCATAGTGTCTTTAGTGATGTGATGAGCAATTGCTGCAGTTATTTCCTTTTGCCTGCTGCTGACCGGTTAGGGTGTCGTGTTATGTTTAGTGTCCGTTATAGATTATATAGATTTTTTGGACATGCATTTTCAGGAGTTTTGTTTCGTACCGTTTCTTCATACTGGTGTTTGAGGTGAATAAACAGGTTGGTCATATTGTCCAGCTTTGCTGCTACTGGAGCAGAACACAGGTAATCTTGACATGTTAGCCTCACGTTAGCTGAGGCTAAATGAGTGAACAGCCGTTTCTGTGTCTGAGCACCAATTTGATTGGTGACTGATCTTAAATGATTCAGGACCTTCTCAGCTTTTTAACAGTGTATGGCATGACTATATTTATTAAGGAATGGCATTTCAGTTTTTAACTAAAGTGTCTAACATTCCAATTCAAACTTCAAGACGATCGTCAGCCACACTCGGAATAAATATGAAGCACAATAACAACATTCTGTTTTTTCTGACCCATTTAATAACTTAACTAGAAAAAGCACTGAGAGCACAGACCTCTGCCAGGTTTTCATCCATTTTCCTCATGCAGACTTCATCTATCTACTCACTCATGTTGTCCATCATCTTTCTGCCTGGCCTGCCACTGAATCACGTGACATGTAGGTCTATTCATGATTGGTTTATGGAGAAAGCCTGCTGCTACGCTCAATCACATGATGTGCAGGTGCATTTATGATTGGTTTGGTGGGGAAGCAACAACAGTGGACTTTACAGAAGCAAAAGTGAAGCAAACTAAAGTGTTCATGGTGCTCATGGTGGAAAAAATACAAACAGAAAAAACATCTCTCATCAAAAAGCAAATCATGTGTAAGTGTGAACCAAGATCAAGTTTTTTTAGCGATATATCGTGCAGCTCTACTGCACCACTACGAGACCAAACTGAAAAAAATAACCTTACAGTTGTGTTGTTGTAGGTAGATTATTGGACATGAGGCAGTATTGTTACTGCATACTACCTAGTTCTACAAAAACCACAGAGCGCCTTCTATATACATAATTTGGCTTTTTAATTTAATTTTGACTTAATTTAATGCACTTTATATATGAAAAACCTTCATGAAAACCATTCATTCACAGTTCACCTTATAGTCCAGTCCTCCTTATAGTGCAGAAAATACAGTAATTCCATAATGTGTTTAAGTCTAATACAGTGATTGACTGTAAACTATTGGGATAGGGTCCTAAATGGACATTGGTAAGAACACAGTAATGGTCTTTACTGACTTTTTGTTTTGTTTTACTAGTACTTTTTGCAGTTACTGTACAAACACTCACCAATTTTCTCCAAAACGACAGACATTTGAGATGAGATATTTTATTACATGACAAAGAATGATTTCAATGTTGTAAAAACACAATAACTCATTTTCATAAAAAATGCAGTTACTACCTTTTTTGTTTTGTAGGGCAGTAATAATGGGCCTAGCTTTTACAAATACTTTAAAGTCAAATAAAAATACAATTAACAAACAAATAAACTATGCTTTGGATTTTTTTTACGTAATGCACCATGTTATTACATTTTCTAGAGCATAAAAAGTTGCAAGTGGATTTTGTAATAATCTTCTGAAAATGTAATCATGTATTACAAATGCGTTGGGGCAGTATATTACAAAAAGAAATGAAAACGTTATTAAATTTCGGATGTTTATTACAAAATGCGGCTCAACAGGGTAAGACAGAGGAGGCGTAGCCTACAAACATTTACTGTATTTCCATGTCATAGAAACAAATGATGACAATAGGAATTATATGTGGTTCTGAATCTAAATCCATTTACAGAGAGTGTGTGAAGACTACAGATGTGGAGCACTAAATATAAACTGAACAAGTTGCTGAACAAACATGTTTGCAACAATAAGTCTACCAAACAGCTTTAGCTCACAGTCAGAAGCATCACAGGAAAGAAGCAGTTCCGGATTTAACCAACAAAATAAAAGCACCATGTTTACAAAAATATGCCCATATGCCCGACTGTACCAACCGAACTGTACACTATGAAAAACGCTTAGAGTTGCAAATTGACTGAATTTCTTGTCAGCAAACATCTATTTTTTTGGGATTCACTTTTCAGAATCACTTAAAATTTATCTTGATTGAGCGCTTTTATTTTAGCTGCTACGAATTTCTAGAATAATTATTTGCGAAAACTGTCGTCAGTTGAGTCACCAAAAATGACCACAGGTGAATACAGTACGTAGGTTACCTGTTGAAATTACTGGATTTTCACTTTCTAAATGCCATATAACACTAATGTTATATCCAATTAAATACTTTGAGCATTTGCGTGCTCACGTGATATAAGGTTAAATATAACGATATCTATTGCTAACAATAAACCGTCAGCCATATCATGTTAGTATTTTTATTCGACCTCAGGCATCAATCGAACTGAATTTTGAGAAGACTTCGTTTTTCTTTTATTCTGAAAGAGAATTTCCGGATGATTCTTGAATCACCGTGGCTACTTGACGCAGCTAATGACGCACATTAGCTAACACCGCTAGCAACAAGCTAGCCTTAACCAACATCACAGCAGAGTATTAGCTGCCTGGTTTGCCTTTGTCAGGGTTTAAATCACACATATAACTGGTCTAAGTATAAACAGAAGGATTCGGTCAGCTGTACGAAGGGTATTTACCTTCAGTCAGGCCCGTGAATAGCGGCTGGGCCTCGGGATGCAAACGGCTCAGCTGACAAAAAGCAGTGATAGTGGGATCCAGCGGTGCGCCCTGCCGCTTCCCTCCGCTCACTCACATTCCCTGCTCTTCTCAGGCAGTTGTCAGCCTGCCAGCGGACAAAAGCCACACTTTCATTAACGCTCACATGAATTCACATTACATCAAACAGGTAGTAAAAGTTTTCCAGGTGCTGTTTTCATTCCTTTGTGCTCCCTGCTGTCTCCTCTGCGCTGTATTTGTATCCCCACAATGCACCGCGCATATGTGACTGTACTGTACTGTAAGAAACAGGAAGTGTCACGACATGTTCAGCACAAGTCAGTGCACAGGAATTCACACACTGTTGTCCTTCACATACATGGAACTTATACCCATTCATCATTTAAATTTTAAATGCATGTTTTTGTAACTTCATATTTAAATTGACTCGACCAAATTATGCAATACACTTTCTGCTTTACACACACACACACACACATATATATATATATATATATATATATATATATATATATATATATATATATATATATATATATATATATATATATATATATATATATATATATATATATATATATTAAGGCTGTCAAAGTTTAATGGCACTAACTTTTTTAACACGCGAATAACGCAGTGGCATTTGAAGCTCAGGCATTTCCATAGCTCGGAAAACTGGAAGCAATGCACTGAGCTCGATGCTGCCAACAGACTAGGACAGCGGTGCTGACCAGAGACTACTGGACTTCAGTGAGTAATCACAATTATTTCCGTGTCACGGTGCATTATTTTGACCAAGAGAAAGGACTTCAGTTGCGAGTTCTAACTGCTATGAAAACAGAGGAGAGCTACTTCACCAGTGCGTGTCCGGAGCATTTCATGCACGTATACCAAGAGTGGAATATGACAGAGAAAGTCAGCACACCGACCACTATGGCAAGACTATGACAAGCCTATTGATAGCGTGCCAGAACGCGTTCTGTAACGCGTGATATAATAAACGGAACCCATGCCTATGTGAACACTTTGGCTTGCCATACATTTCCTCCAGCGAGCTATCAGGGTTTCTCTACAACACAGCCCATTTGATAATGATAATAATTTGGTCTGTTAAAAAAGAGAAGAAATGGAGGCTGGGTTGTTCAGCCTCTGCTGAATATAATAAAACAGCTGTTTATAGGGTATAGACTGACTGCAAAATCATTTGAGTCATGTCCAAGAACACTCATGCACACTTTATTTAGAAGTTATTTTGTGCATCACCCTGTTTGTTTTGAATTTGATGCAAAAAAAAAAAAAAAAAAATATATATATATATATATATATATATATATATAAGACAAATGTTTTTTTTAAATTTATATTGTATCTCAACATATCATATTTCAATACTTCAGTCTAACAGTCACTCATCGTGAATGATTCTCTGGTCTCAAGTGAATAAAACAACCTTTAAACCAATCAGATGACTTTATAAATTTAAAAAATCTTTTGTAGAAGCCAGATTGTGATATAATTAATGAATATTAAATATGTAAATCTGCATGCTCAGATGGTCAGCCTAATAATTAAAATAGGTCACAGCACCTCACTGCTGGTTTGTAGAACTTTCCTCAGATGACCATAGTCTGGGCCAATCTGGGCCAAGTGACTCTTTGAAAAATGTTCCACTTTCACATCAGGATACAGGACCAGAATAAACTCCCAAGTAGATTTCTTCTCACCAAATATATTTTTCCTTGAAGGAACAAAAATGTTAAATCATTTGTGTTCGTATTAAAGATCTCTATCCTTGTCAAATGTTTTTTATGTGATTATGTATTGATGTGGGGATTGAATACCCTGGAAAAACCCTGGTGATCTTTGACCCCCATTCATAACAGAGTTCTAACCATACATGTGTAAAGGACAGAGCCACCGCTGCCCCAAATCCTCTTCTTCCTCCGAATCCAGGCCAATGCTTATGGCACAGATGTGTCTCTCTCTGTCTCGGGGAAAAGAGGGTTAGGGAAGCCGAAAACCACATGAAAAGGAGAAAACCCGGATGAAGAACAGGGTAAGGAGTTATGAGCATATTCGATCCACATAATATTGGAGGCCCAGGTAGCAGGATTATTGGCAACCAGACATCTTAACATAGTTTCAAGTTCTTGATTAATCCGTTCAGTCTGACCATTACTCTGAGGGTGATAGCCTGAAGACAAGCTTCCAGAAATGAGCAGTGAACTGGGGTCCACAATCTGATACAATGTCACAGGGGAGTCCAAAAATTCTAAATACCTGATTGAACATGGCAGCAGCAGCAGTCTCCTTGGCAGAGGGAAGCTTGGCAAAGGTGATGAATCTGACCATTTTAGATAACCGATCCACCACGGTAAAAATGGTGGTCTGACCCTTGGAAGAGGGGAGACCGGTTACAAAATCAATAGAAATGTGAGACCAGGGTCTTACGGGTACACTGAGAGGTTGAAGTAGTCCTGCCGGTCTGGTTCTTCAGGTGGTGCAAGCTGCCACGTATTCTTGGATGTCCTTCCTTATTTGGGGCCACCAGAATCTCCTGGAAATTACTGCCATCGTGCGCTGAGTTCCAGGATGGTTGAAGAGCTTGGAGGAGTGACCCCATTGGATGACCTCCCCTCTCAAAGCCCGAGGAACAAACAAACATCCTGAAGGAGTTATGGAGGGGGTCACCTTGTCCTTGTTGGCCTCATTGACCTTCGTCTCCAGTCTCCATCTGAAGGCTCCGATGATACAGGTCGGGGGAAGGACTGACTCAGGATCCTCCTTCTATGAAGAGGAAGGAAAGAGCCTAGAAAGGACATCTGGTTTGGTGTTCTTGGATCCAGGTCTGTAGGACAGGGTGAAGTTAAACCTTGTGAAGAGGAGACTCCATCTTGCTTAGCGAGCATTAAGCCTCTTGGCTGTCTTAAGGTATTCTAAATTTTTATGGTCAGTCCAGACAAGAAAAGGATGTTCTGTCCCCTCTAAACAGTGCCTCCATTCTTCGAAGGCTATGTTAATTGCCAATAGCTCACGATTACCTACATCATAATTCTTCTCAGAACAAGATAGCTTCTTTGACAAAAGCGCACAAGGGTGCATCTTACCGGTCTCAGGAGATCTCTGGGACAGAACAGCTCCAATGCCAGAGTCAGAAGTATCCACCTCAACAATGAATTGTAGTGTGGGATCAGGGAATTTGAGTACTGGAGCTGAGGTGAATAATTGTTTGAGTCTGTTGAAGTACTTCTCTGCCTCAGGACTCCATCTGAAGGTTACCTTTTGTGAGGTCAGGGCGTGTAGGGGACTGGCCACCTTGCTGAATCCTCGGATGAACTTCCTGTAAAAGTTAGCAAAGCCAAGAAATCTTTGTACTTCTCTACGAGAGTTCAGTTGGGGCCACTCTTGGACGGCCTTGACCTTGTCTGGGTCCATGTGGATCTGTCCTGCAGGAATGGAGAAACCCAAAAACTGCACAGATGTCTGGTGAAATTCACACTTCTCAGATTTGACAAACAGTTCATTTTCCAAAAGTTTGCTTGACACAGCTCAAACATGTTCAACATGGGTCTGTAGATCTGGGGAAAAAACTAGGATGTTGTCTAGATAGACGAAAACGCAAACATTGAGGAACTCTCTCAACACATCATTAACTAGGGCCTGAAAAACAGCTGGTGCATTAGTGAGACCAAAAGGCATCACCAGGTACTCATAGTGGCCAATGGGTGTGTTAAATGTGGTTTTCAATTCATCACCACTCTTTATGCGCACTAAATGATATGCATTGCACAAGTCCAACTTAGAAAAGACACGAGCATCTTAGAGCATCTCAAATGCCGATGACATGAGTGGTAGTGGATAACGATCCCGGATTGTCATTTCATTAAGGCCGCTATAGTCTATACATGGTGTTAAGGTCTTATCTTTTTGTCTACAAAGAAAAACCCTGCTCCAGCAGGGGACGAAGATCTACGGATAAGACCGGCAGCCGGAGATTCGTTGATGTACTTGGTCATGGCTTTATTTTCTGGGCTGGAGAGGGAATACAGTCTTCCCTTGGGGGGGGCATAGTGCCAGGGCGGAGGTTAATAGCATAGTCGTAAGGGCGGTGTGGTGGCAACTTAGTTGCCCTTACTTTATTGAAGACCTGTTTAAGGTCATGGTAACAAGGTGGCACCTTCTCAATCGCCGGGAACTCTGGTTCAGGGGAAGTGGTCTCTGTGACTGAAATCTGGATCTGGTCTGGTTCTGCTTCATGGGAAGAAAATTGAGAAAAACAGCAGTCTTGACAGGAGGTGCCCCAGGACATAATTTCCTTAGTCTGCCAGTTAATGTGTGGGTTGTGTTTAAGCAACCAGGGTAGTCCAGTCTATGGACTCCAGTCCATAAGGTGCAGGACCTCCCGTTTCAAGAACAGCACCTACCCAGAGGCCGTTCGCCTCCAGAATCTAGACCCCCTCATCGTTCACTCCTTAAGACCCGTGGCCAACTGACTGAATGCCACCTCCTTGACTGCTAACTTATTTAACTTTTTTATTATATATATATATAGATCTTCACTACTGGTGATGTGAAGTGTGACCTCAGCTCCTCCATATATGGGCGATTGTATTGTCCTTTTTTGTATGCTTGTCTGATCTTATGGTGTCTATGTCCCTTTTTAAATGCACTGCAACAAATTCCAATCAACTGTGTTGACAGGGCAATAAAGTATTGAATCTTGAATTGAATCGAATTGAAAGTAGTCCAAGTATGAATAGATACTGGGTAAACATGGAAACTGATCTTTTCCATGTGATGGTCAGGAAATTCCATGGAAATGAAAGGTGTACGGTGCGTTATCCTCCATAATTGTGTCCCATCTAAGGCCACTGCCTCCAATGGTGTGGAGAAGTGAATCGGGGTTAACTGGAGCTGCTGAACCATCTCTTCTGACATGAGGTTAGTGTCTGCTCCGGAGTCAATCAGCACCTCCTGTGAAAAACATGACATGGAGGATAGCAACTTGACAGAAACTGTGATTCTCTTAGATTCCTTTCACTTTAATGGAACCGCAAGTCAGAGTAGTGCCCTCTGGGTTCATGACTTGCCTCTTGTTGGGACATTTGTTGGCAAAGTGCCCTGCTTCACCACAGTACAAATATAATCTTGCCATGTACCGACGTTGATGCTCCTCCCGAAATAACCCTACGCGTCCCAGCTGCATAGGTTCTGATTGTCCAGGGTTAGCTGTGGCTGCACACTCTGTGGATGAGGGTGCCCACTGCAGGACCTGGTCTCCAACCTCTATGGCAGTGATAACTGTTGTATCTAGATCAGAGTTACGGCAACGTATAGAGATTTCTTTGCCGAACTCTGGGTTAAGTCCGGCTTTAAATGCGGACACTAAAGCCTGGTAATTCCATCTGGACTCAATGGCCAAGGTTCGGAACTGACTGACATACTCCCTTATGGCGCTTGAGCATTGGGTGATCTGAAGTAGTCTTTGACCTGCCTCTTGTTTCCTGACCGGGTAATCATAATCTTCTTAAGTTCATGAACTAAGAGTTTATAAGTGTTAAGAAATGGAGTCCTGTTTGATGAGGGCATTCAGGTAGTTCAGAGGAGGACCTAATAAACTGGCTAAATAAGCCACTTTAGCCGTGCTTGTAGCAAAGCGGGTGGGCTGAGCAGAAAAGATTAACTTCAGCTGATTAAAGAAGGAACGGCAGGAAAATGGATCACCGGCATATTTAGCTGGGGCCGGAATATTGGGTTCACTGGCATGTGGTTGTGTCTGGAGAGTTGAGACCAGGTTAGACAGGTGAAACAGACTCTGGTTAATGATTGTTAACTGTTGGTCATGATTACCTAGTAATTGGTTCTGATTAGCCATAGCCTGAAACACACTAGCAAAGTCTGTGCGGTCCATACTCCGTGGCGAGTAGGTACTGTCACGATACAGGAATGTGATGGAACCCAAATGCAGACTCACAGACCCAAGATAAAATTTCAGAGGATTTATTGATGACCAAATAAAGAAAACACTTGTTCTCTCCAGGACCTCCGTCTGGGGATAATGGCCCCAAGTAAAACAGCCACTGGGATAAAAAGCAGGGTCAGACAGTCAATGTTCAGAACCAGGTAATCAGAATAAACAGAATCATAATCCGCAGCACAGTTACCGTATGCCAGAAATAGGTCGGTCCAGAGAGCCGAGAGAGCGTCAATTCCAAGGGGGGCAAGGCAGAGTCCAGGTCCAAAATCCAGGCCAAAGGTCATACACAAAACACATCCAAAACACAGACAGACAAGGGGCAAGCAAAAACCAAGTACCAGAAAAACCGAGTCCAAACCAGAGAAGAAAAAAGCTCGTAGGTTGCCTGGGGATAGCAGACGTACTCGCACCGAGTGAAGACACATGAGGGAATATATACTCGGCAGACAGGTGTCAGGTGAGGGAAAATTAATGAGGGGCAGGACAACACCGGTGACAGGAAGCAAAGTCAGAATGAGTGACAAGCACCCACATAACAAAATAAAAGCCCAGACACTAACAATGACAGAAACCACATAAAACGCAAAAAATAAAACACTTACAGGACACAGAGTACTGCATTCATAACAGTGGACCTATGAGTGTAGTGATGGTACATCGTGTTATTCCTTTAATATTTTTAATCCAATACGATGTTGAGCAAAAACAGAAAGTGGTTGGACGACAACATGGATTTACATGCTTAAAGTCCTTTTATTTTTCATGATCCTCGTCAGGATAGAGTTAATGAATGACAAATACAATCAATAAGGAATGCTGTTCATGAACTGTATTGGTTTTGTTCTGTGAACACAGTGAAGTTAATGGTTCATATTGTTTAGTAAAACATTTATCTATGTCTGGGATTAAAGAAAAATCATATTTTATTTTTCAATAAAGAAGGTTTGGGTTAATATATGTATATGAAACTGGTTCAATCACTCCAACAAGGATTAGAACCAATTCAATTCAATTCAATTCAATTTTATTTATAAAGCCCTAAATCACAACAAAGTCGTCTCAGAGGGCTTTACAAAAACACAATCAGCTACAGAAATACATGAAAAGTCCCAGGCATCCCCTGTCCTTAGACCCTCCTTCTCGGCAAGAAAAAACTTCAAAACCCAGTGGGAAAAAGAAGAAATCTCGAGGAGAACCACATTGAAGGAGAGATCCACTCCCATGGACGGACAGGCTATAGATGAACGTCCATGTATAAATGCAGGAAGGGGGGGTTGGTCCAGACAGGCAGGGGCGGGGGTCCGGGGTCACAGGTCGGCACAGGCAAGATACTGCAGATCCTGTCGTCCATGGCTCCCGTGCAGACACTGTCAGGAGAGCCACCACTCCCCCCAGGGGGGGGGGGGGAGGACACCAGGTGACTAGTCATGAACAGACTTGGTATGAAAGATAGGTTGTAAAAATTACAGAAACAGGTGTGAGGGAGAGAAAGAGAAGAAAGAAGGAACTCAGTGTACTTCCACCAGCATTCTAACTCCTAGGGCAGTCTAGACTGAACTGTGACTCATACACCACATAATTTTTAACTAACCTGACCATAGGCTTTCTCAAACAGGAATGTTTTAAGCCTAATTTTAAATGTAGAGACTGTGTCGGCGTCTTTAATATTAAAGGGAAGCTGATTCCATAAGACAGGGGCCTGATAACTAAAGGCTCTAGCTCCTACTGTACTTTTAGAAACCCCAGGAACTTTCAATAAACCTGCATTCTGAGAATGAAGGGTTCTATTGGGTTGGTACAGAACCAGATCATCTTTAAGATAAGAGGGGCCCATACCATTAATGGTTTTATATGTAAGGAGGAGGATTTTAAATTTAATTCTAGACTCAACTGGTAGCCAGTAAAGGGTTTGGAGCACAGGGGTGATGTGTTCTCTTCTATTTGATCCTGTTAATAATCTTGCTGCTGCATTTTGAACCAGTTGAAGCTTTTTAGGGAATATTTAGGACACGCTACAAGTAAGGAGTTGCAATAATCTAATCGTGATGTAACAAATGCATGAATTAATTTTTCTGCAGTCGTTTTAGACAGAATATTCCTAATTTTGGCTAATGTTGCGCAGGTGAAAGAAGGCTGTTCTGCAAGTTTGGTTAATGTGCATTTTGAATGAAAGATCTGGATCAAATAAGACTCTTACATTTTTAACTGTGGCACTGGGTGTTACACTTAAGTTGTCCAGAGTAACTATGTGGTCAGTTAGGGAGTCTCTCGCATTTTTAGGACCAATTATAACAACTTCAGTTTTTTCAGGGTTCAATAAAAGATAATTGGCACTCATCCAAATTTTTATGTCTTGTACACATGTACTTAGTTTATCTATTTGCCTGGTCTGATCAGGTTTAATCGATAAATATAGCTGTGTGTCATCCGCATAACAATGAAAATTAATGCTATGATTTCTAATGATCTTACCTAAAGGGAGCATATATAGTGTAAACAAAATAGGTCCAAGGACTGACCCTTGGGGCACGCCATAATTAACTCTGGAGGACTGCGATGATTGTTGATTGACGTGAACAAATTGGTAGCGATTAGATAAATATGATTTAAAGCAGCAGAGGGCTGCTCCTCTAATACCTATCTCAGGTTCTAATCTGTGCACTAAGATACTGTGGTCAATGGTGTCAAAGGCTGCACTAAGGTCTAATAACACCAGGACCGATATTAATCCGATGTCAGCGGCTAATAATAAGTCATTAGTAACTTTAACTAACGCTGTTTCAGTGCTATGATGGGCACGAAAGCCAGACTGAAACTGTTCAAATAAACTATCATCCTGCAGGAATTGGCACAGCTGTTTAACTATTACTCGTTCTAAAACCTTTGACAGGAAGGGCACTGATCTATAACCTGATCTATAACCACTGAACTATAACCACTGATCTATAACCACTAATCTATAACCTGATCTATAACCACTGAACTATAACAACTGATCTATAACCTGATCTATAACTCCTGATCTATAACCCGATCCATAATGACTGACCTATAACCACTAATCTATAACCACTGATCTATAACCACTAATCTATAACCTGATCTATAACCACTGATCTATAACCTGATCTATAACCACTGATCTATAACCACTGATCAATAACCACTAATCTAGGGGGATGGTCTAAGGACAGGGGGAGGGTCTTAGGACAGGGAACATGATCTTTTTTTCATCTACTCTTTATATAATTAATAGTTTCATTAAACCAACTCATTAAACTTCCATGAAACAACTTTGTTGTGTTTTTAAGTTCTACAAATAAAATTGAACAAAAGCTTCAATAAAATGTTTTTAGATGATGGGTAATGTGGTTTATTTTGATAGAAAAATGTCATTGGGACTCAATATGTTATTATTTGCAGCTGGTCAAATGTGATGGTTGTGTATAAATAGATGAACTCACATTACACTAGAGTTGTTTGGACCTTATTCTTAAATAAAGACACTGAACACTCGACGATGATCTGTTTCATCTGTTAATCATATCAGAATATTTTACCCAAACCATCGTCTGCTGGTACAACAACTTTCATTATCTGTAAATAGAATAGGACTGGATCATATGAAGTCCATGTTGTTGAATAGAGGTTCCTCCCTGACCACAGCTACTGAGTATGATTTTATATGAGTGTTTTTATTCCAGAAAAGTCATTTCACTGTGGGAAGACTTCACTCTACATCTTTTGAGGTTTCTGTTTCTAAAATGTGCAGTGAAATCTGCCCCGCCCTGGTTTTAAAAGCACCTTAAAGAATGATATTAGTCTGGCTTTGACTGGAGGATGGTAGGTGGTCAAAGTACTCACATTCTGTTATTAAGTAGAAGTACAGCTACTTGTGTATTAAAAATACTAAAAGTAAAAGTACAAATACTGATTCAACTGCTTTACTTAAGTAAAAGTAAAAAAGTACAACTTTTCAATTGTAATAAAGTAAAAAGTAAAACTGCATTTTTTTTTATTGCTATAGATGAAATAATATTTATTTAACCAGGAAAAATCATACAAGTTTGAAAAGTATCTAAAAATAAAGTCTTTAAAAGTGAGTTAGTGTGTAGATGATGTGTTTGATCAGGTCACAGTTCGTCAGTTTAGTGAAAAAGGACAGAAAATGTAGGAAACATGGAAAGAAAAAAATGACAATTTAAATGAAATGTCATCATTATGACATGAAATAGTAAATGATTTGCACTTCTATTGTTCTTTTCCACCTTCATGGTTCAAAGCTCCTCACATTAGTCTCATATTCACCCATTCACACACACTCATACACCAGTAGGTTTCTATGGTTCTGTCCATCCTACTGGGAGACTAACAAAGGGTTCAGTGTCTTAAAAGGTCATGAAAAAGGTCATAGGTGAGATTATTTTAAAAAGCATAACTATGAGATAAAAAGTCAAAATGATGAGATAAAAAGTCTAAATTATTAGATAGTTATACATATGATATAATAAATATAATATATATAATAAAGTATGAGAAACAGAGTTGAAAAATAAAGTGTTTAAAAGTGAGTTAGTTTGTAGATAATATGTTTGATCAGGTCACAGTTATTCAGTTTTGTGGGTATGGACAGAAAACCTTGGAAAAATGTGGAAGGGGGGGCTGACAATTAAGATAAAAAGTCTTTCAAAAGTCATGATTGTGAGCTAAAAAGTCATAAATATGTGTGAAAAAGTCAGAAAAAATAGATAAATAATGGAAAATTATGAGTGTATTCTGAGAATGTAAAGAGTATAAAGTACAAATATTTATATAAATGTAAAGAGTATAAAGTACAAATATTTATATAAATGTAAAGAGTATAAAGTACAGATATTTATATAAATGTAAAGAGCATAAAGTACAGAAATTTATATTAAAAATGTAGGAACTAAAAGTAAAAAGTTGTCAGAAAAAGAAATACTCAAGTAAAGTACAGATAACTATAAAACTACTTAAATATAGTAATGAAGTACTTGTACTTGGTTACTTTATTCTAACAGGTACAGTAATGAATGTTTTGTTTAAAGTGACAGAAGATGTTTGAACAAAAATACAATCAAATAAAGCAATAATAATAAAGTGGTTGTGACATACATGTGTTTATTGATCATTTTACAGATAAAATGATCAATGACAGCAGCTTATGCTATTACAACACAATGGTACAAACTTTACAAAAATAAATAGCTTAAAAAGGCAGCTGTAAGAATAAAATAGTTTGGTCCTTCACTGAAGGTATATAGACCTAATACAACATCTGTTTTCTTTGATAACATATTGTACATTAACAACAGGAATGAAGAATCAAATATACAAACAACTGTGACCATTTACATATAATGAAACAACAAATACAGAATCTGGAAATGAATCAAATGAATGATATTTTTCATGTACATGGTAGATAGTATACTTATTACTTAACACCTCCAAAGACACATTTGTTTTATTTCAGTTTGTTTTCACCACTGTTCATGTCAACCTCACTATAACATCATATAAAATATAAAGAATAAGTATACGTTTAAGTACAGGCCAGAGTAAAGCTCTGTGTTTTGTGTCACCCTATAGATGAAAACATTCACACACTGTGGAAAACTAAAGACTATTTCTATAAATGTATATGTATAACTTTCAAACAATCTGTTTAAGCTTATTTAGTCTATGACATATTCTAGTCCAATGTGGTTTAACTGACACCCATTAACTTAAATATAGCATATATCCATGGTTACCATAGTGTACTTCAATAGTTATTATTTTAGGATCATAACTGGACATTATTAACATTGTAATCACTTAACATAAATCACATTTGAACAGAGGTGGTCAAAGTACTCACATTCTGTACTACAGTAGAAGTGCAGCTACTGGTGTGAAAAAATACTCTGGTAAAAGTAGTAGAAGTACTAATTGAACTGCTTTACTGAAGTAAAAGTAAAAAAATCTATTCAACTCAACTGTAATAAAGTAAAAAAATTAAACTGTATTTCTTTGCCATGGATGAAATAATACTGATTTAACCAGGAAAAATCAGAAATGTTTCATAAGTATTTAAAAATAAAGTCTTTAAAAGTGAGTTAGTTTGTAGATAATATGTTTGATGAGGTCACAGTTATTCAGTTTAGTGGATATGGACAGATTATTTAGGAAAAATGGACAAAAAAGTCACAGTTGAGATGAAATGTAAAAAAAAAAGTCATATGTGACATAAAAATGCATAATAAGGTAAAAAGTCCAAATTGTGAGATACACTCATACATATGAGATAATAAATAAATAATTATGAGAAAAAGGGGTGAAATTATTCGATGAATGTCATAATTATTATATATATGAAGTCAGAATTTATCTGCAGTGATTTTTAACACTGTTTAATTTGAAAAAGTAATGAGTCTATTTTGAGAATATAAAGAGTATAAAGTACATATATTTATATAAATGTAAAGAGTATAAAGTACATATATTTATATAAATGTAAAGAGTATAAAGTACATATATTTATATAAATGTAAAGAGTATAAAGTACATATATTTATATAAATGTAAAGAGTATAAAGTACATATATTTATATAAATGTAAAGAGTATAAAGTACATATATTTATATAAATGTAAAGAGTATAAAGTACATATATTTATATAAATGTAAAGAGTATAAAGTACATATATTTATATAAATGTAAAGAGTATAAAGTACATATATTTATATAAATGTAAAGAGTATAAAGTACATATATTTATATAAATGTAAAGAGTATAAAGTACATATATTTATATAAATGTAAAGGGTATGAACTGCAAATATTTATTTATATTTTATCTGTACTTAGAAACTAACTTTATATATTAAATATATATTATTACTATTATTTCACAATTTTGACCTATTCTCTTAAAATTATGCATTTTTAAAAATCACATATTTATAATTATGTAAAATCTCACTTTTTATCTCAACTGTGACTTTTTTTCCTATTTTTTCCTAAATGTTCTGTCCATATCCACTAAGCCTAACTGACACATTATTTAAATATCTACACACTAACTCACTTTAAAGACTTTATTTTAGATCCTTTTTTTCTGCTTAAATAAATATTATTGCATTTGTGGCTAAAAAAAAGCAGTTTTATCTTTTACTTTAGAGTATGTTTTCACAGCAGTAGCTGTACTTCTACTGCAGGACAGAATGTTAGTACTTTACTTTGAACACCTCTGCACGTACATCCTGAGGTAGATTTTTCAATAGTGGTCAAATATCAAAAAATACAAAACACACTGGACAAAAAAAAGTCTGACATACAATATTTAACTGTAAACCACCTTTGGTTTGATTAAAACAGACTGACACTGGATTTAATTTAACTAATATTATGATAGATAATATTAGTTAAATATCAGGGGTGTCAAAAATGCGGCGCAGGACCCTTGGACCCTTTGGTCGGCCGGATTTGGCCCATGGGCCTTATGTTTTGACACCTGTGATGCAACTGATGCAGTCAGTGTCCTTTCATGTGTGCAATGTTTACCAAAATACTTCAGGAACCATCACATCATTTTCACACAAATATTAACCTTCATAAAGTCCAGACTCTAATTTGGGATGATGAAGAGTTGATGCAGTGGTCTGATCATCATCATCATCATCATCATCATCATCATCATCATCATCATCATCATCATCATCATCATCAGCCTCATCATCATCAATAATCAAAAATTAATGCAACTATGGATGGAAAACAAATAGAATAAACCTTATTGTGACCCTACATAAACATGATGTGTAAGTAAATGTTTCCTGTAATGAAAACCACAGGTGGTTCAGTCTAATACTGCATGTGGGGCTGGTTTTTGGACGGACAGTGTAATAATCCCATTGATCCCATTGACACTATTGCTTATGTGCAGTCAGAGCAAAAATAGACTTAGGCCTCATCCACACAGCAACGCTTTTGAGTGAAACTGATACAGTTTATTATCGTTTCAGCCTCACGTCCCCACGGCAACAGTGTTTGGGTGTTTGTATGTTTAGACAACGGGTTCCAGAGTGGAACGATCTGACAACGGTTCTGTTGTGTTTCCATCTGGACCGGTACAAAAGAGTGGTTTCTACGTCACAACCACATGATGGTGGAAACCAGGGTAGTGGTAGTAGCAGAGGGTTCATCATGGTGGACCCCAGGGTAGTGGTAGTAGCAGAGGGTTCATCATGGTGGACACCAGGGTAGTGGTAGTAGCAGAGGGTTCATCATGGTGGACCCCAGGGTAGTGGTAGTAGCAAACGTCCATCACGATGGACACCAGGGTAGTGGTAGTAGCAAACGTCCATCACGATGGACACCAGGGTAGTGGTAGTAGCAAACGTCCATCACGATGGACACCAGGATAGTGGTAGTAACAGAGCATTCATCATGGTGGTGTATAAAATGGGTCAGACCAGTAAAATAATAGAAATAGGATAAATGTGTAACTAATGTCAAATCCAAAATGTTCTGTTTTTGAGCAAAAAAAAGTTAAATTCCATAATGAAAAGGTTTAAATCTATAAACTGTACAGGAATATAACATGAACAAATATTAACACCCTGAAAATTCTTAAGAAAAATAGTTTATCATTTATACATGTTCATGGCAACTTAAAGACAACAGTGGATTTACAAATACACAACATTTAGTAACATTTAGAATATTGGTAAAACTCCACATATATTTCAGGTTATTCACATTTTTGGTAACAGGCTGGTCTTTTTTTTTTATTTATTCCCCTTTTTACACTAAAACAAAGAATAAAATTAGCATTTTTCATAATTTGTTGTTTATTATGATTATGGTCTGATCCATTTTAAATTGAATCAAATGATTTTAAATTCCTTAATTATTATCTTCTGTGTAATTTTTTGCATTTCACAAATTCAACCCAGGGGCAGTAAAAAAAAAAGTTAAACATTTAATCAACATAAAAATTGTTCTTCATTTACACTTTTTATCTCAAAATGTTGCCTTTTTATCGAATAATTTTGACTTTTTATGGTCACATATAAAAAATCTAGTTGAGTGAACCAAATTGGGCATAGGGTTAGTTAGGGTTATTTTAATTTAATTTAATTTGATTCACCTGGATGTTTTTATGTATGACCTATTGAAGAAGAATTTTTAAGTGGATTCAATGTTTTTTTTTTTCAGTGTACACACGCCTTCTTCTTGTTTTCTTTTGGCGCTGGTATAAGCCGGTATGTTCATGTGCTTTACTTTTTTTACTATGGTTCTGGTGAATCCAGTGGACTGTCTTACAGCGCCCCTACAGGTGTGGCATGTGTATTACATCATTTCGTTGCCATGTTTATGTCATCGTTACTGATCCGTTCCCAGTGTGGACACAATATCATTTCTATCTGGTACAAAACCAAACCTTATTGCGTTGCTGTGTGGGCGGAGGCTCACTGGAAGTCCACCATCCATATGTCCTTCATAAGCACTCTTGGTGGAGACATTGTCCAGAGACTGGTTCTGGGATCTTGTTAGCGTCGCACTTCTCTGGCTCAACAGTCTTCCCAGTGTAGTCTATGCAGAACACACTGCGGCGCCGCTCGCCCTGGCCACAAGTTCGTGAACAAGCGGACCAAGGTCCCATTTGCCATATGGGACAGGGCAGATCCCCGCAGGGCCTAATGTCAGTAGGTTTCAGGTCTTTGTCACAGTGGCTGGACTGGAAACCCGCATTGTCCCGACACTCCACGGTCCTCCGGGACCAACCGGAACCGCAGCTCTTGGAGCACTCGGACCATTCTCCCAGCACCCAGTCTGGGACACCAAATGGATGGATGGTATACATAGATGGGGACAAGCCTTTCCTGTCCTTGGATTTATTGAATGTTGCATCTCTAGGAATAAAAAATGTATATTTAACCTTTGGGGAGTTAGCATCCCCTCCGGTGGCCAGGAGTTGGATAGTAATGGCCTCCTTCAGCTGCCTGAAACTCTGGATCCTCTCCAGAGTGGTAGATGAGCCACTGTATTTGAACACAGCACCAAGTACAGGAATGTCCTGCTCCACTGTCGAAACAGAGAAGTTACCGTTCAGAATGTAACCACCGCTCTCTCTTTTTATGGCAAGGTAGTTCCCATCATGCTTGATTCCTTTGTGGCTCCGTTGTTTGATGTCAATGTTAGTTGCGCCGACAGGAATAGTAACAATGTCACTGTATCCAAAACTGGAAGAGAAAAGAAAGAGTCATTATGAAAGTCTACACTCTTAGCTTAATTGATTTAGTTATTTTTTCTTAAATCAGGGGTGTCAAACTCCTGTGTCCTGTATGTTTTACATATACTTCCATCACACCTGGAAACCATTACATCAGGGGTATCAAACATGCAGGCCGAGGGCCAAATGTGGCGCGCCAAAGGTTCGAATGTTAGGGTCCATAAACGTAGAGCCCAGGGTCAGGGGTCAGGGTTAGGATCCATGAACGTAGAGCCCAGGGTCAGGGGTCAGGGTTAGGATCCATGAACGTAGAGCCCAGGGTCAGGGTAAGGGTCCATGAACGTAGAGCCCAGGGTCAAGGGTCAAGGTTAGGATCCATGAACGTAGAGCCCAGGGTCAGGGGTCAGGGTAAGGGTCCATGAACGTAGAGCCCAGGGTCAAGGGTCAAGGTTAGGGTCCATAAACGTAGAGCCCAGGGTCAGGGGTCAGGGTTAGGGTCCATAAACGTAGAGCCCAGGGTCAAGGGTCAAGGTTAGGGTCCATAAACGTAGAGCCCAGGGTCAAGGGTCAAGGTTAGGGTCCATAAACGTAGAGCCCAGGGTCAGGGGTCAGGATTAGAGTCCATAAACGTAGAGCCCAGGGTCAGGGGTCAGGGTAAGGGTCCATGAACGTAGAGCCCAGGGTCAAGGGTCAAGGTTAGGGTCCATAAACGTAGAGCCCAGGGTCAGAGTCCATAAACGTAGAGCCCAGGGTCAGGGGTCAGGGTAAGGGTCCATGAACGTAGAGCCCAGGGTCAAGGGTCAAGGTTAGGGTCCATAAACGTAGAGCCCAGGGTCAGGGGTCAGGGTTAGGGTCCATAAACGTAGAGCCCAGGGTCAAGGGTCAAGGTTAGGGTCCATAAACGTAGAGCCCAGGGTCAAGGGTCAAGGTTAGGGTCCATAAACGTAGAGCCCAGGGTCAGGGGTCAGGATTAGAGTCCATAAACGTAGAGCCCAGGGTCAGGGGTCAGGGTAAGGGTCCATGAACGTAGAGCCCAGGGTCAAGGGTCAAGGTTAGGGTCCATAAACGTAGAGCCCAGGGTCAGAGTCCATAAACGTAGAGCCCAGGGTCAGGCGTCAGGGTAAGGGTCCATGAACGTAGAGCCCAGGGTCAAGGGTCAAGGTTAGGGTCCATAAACGTAGAGCCCAGGGTCAGAGTCCATAAACGTAGAGCCCAGGGTCAGGCGTCAGGGTAAGGGTCCATGAACGTAGAGCCCAGGGTCAAGGGTCAAGGTTAGGGTCCATAAACGTAGAGCCCAGGGTCAAGGGTCAAGGTTAGGGTCCATAAACGTAGAGCCCAGGGTCAAGGGTCAAGGTTAGGGTCCATAAACGTAGAGCCCAGGGTCAGGGGTCAGGGTAAGGGTCCATGAACGTAGAGCCCAGGGTCAAGGGTCAAGGTTAGGGTCCATAAACGTAGAGCCCAGGGTCAAGGGTCAAGGTTAGGGTCCATAAACGTAGAGCCCAGGGTCAAGGGTCAAGGTCAGAGTCCATAAACGTAGAGCCCAGGGTCAGGCGTCAGGGTAAGGGTCCATAAACGTAGAGCCCAGGGTCAGGGGTCAGGGTTAGGGTCCATAAACGTAGAGCCCAGGGTCAAGGGTCAAGGTTAGGGTCCATAAACGTAGAGCCCAGGGTCAGAGTCCATAAACGTAGAGCCCAGGGTCAGGGGTCAGGGTAAGGGTCCATGAACGTAGAGCCCAGGGTCAAGGGTCAAGGTTAGGGTCCATAAACGTAGAGCCCAGGGTCAGAGTCCATAAACGTAGAGCCCAGGGTCAGGCGTCAGGGTAAGGGTCCATGAACGTAGAGCCCAGGGTCAAGGGTCAAGGTTAGGGTCCATAAACGTAGAGCCCAGGGTCAAGGGTCAAGGTTAGGGTCCATAAACGTAGAGCCCAGGGTCAAGGGTCAAGGTTAGGGTCCATAAACGTAGAGCCCAGGGTCAGGGGTCAGGGTAAGGGTCCATGAACATAGAGCCCAGGGTCAAGGGTCAAGGTTAGGGTCCATAAACGTAGAGCCCAGGGTCAGAGTCCATAAACGTAGAGCCCAGGGTCAGGCGTCAGGGTAAGGGTCCATGAACGTAGAGCCCAGGGTCAAGGGTCAAGGTTAGGGTCCATAAACATAGAGCCCAGGGTCAAGGGTCAAGGTTAGGGTCCATAAACATAGAGCCCAGGGTCAGGGGTCAGGGTTAGGGTCAACAAATCACAGACCATAATTATCACTTTCTCCTCTATGATCAACTCTCTTCTCCTCCTGTATTTTTTTCCACTTTAAGAATCCAGATCAGCTCGTACTTGGCTGCCGTCATGGTATATATATAAAGGTGAAATTTCTCAACTTTTCCTCGTCGCACACTTTGTGTCGTTTGCCATCGCCTGAATAGCTTCTCGTCGCCAGTGGACACAGATGTCGCTGAGATCGCCCCTCTAGCTTTCGGTGTGAATGAACCTTTAATAAACACTACTCTGCCTCTGTTCACAAACACTTCTTTTCATAACCACTTACATTGCTTTGTTGTAGGAGCCTGTGATTTTTCTGCATGTTAGCCCACTCCCTCCACAGACTCCACACTTATCGACCCTTTTGTTGGATCCGATCACCTGGTCGCAGCCCGCCTTCACACACTGGCCTTGGACACACAGTGAAGTGGTGTCAGGGCCACAGGTCGTCCCATCAGTCACCTGCAGGGTCACCATGAAACATTCACATGAATATAACTACGTTTGTGAACATCCACCTGGTCAATGGTCATCCCTTTAAGGATCACAGTGACATTTTTGTCATGTGATTTTGGTTGTTTAAGCCAGAAATTAGACAGAGGTGGTCAAAATACTAACATTCTCTACTGAAGGAAAAGTACAACTACTGGTGTGAAAAAAAAGTATTGTACTTTATTACTCTCAACTGTAATAAAGTAAAAAAATAAAAATGCAAGTTTTTTCCTATGGATGAAATAATACTGATTTGAAGTTTCAAAAGTATCTCAAAAAAATCCTTTAAAAATGAGTTAGTGTGTAGAAAATGTGTTTGATCAGGTCACAGTTACTCAGCTTTGGGCAGGAAATTTAGGAAAAATTGGACAAAAAAAGGTCACAACTGAGATAGTGTCATCATTTTGAGATTTGAAAAAAGTCAAGATTATGAAATAAAGTCATAATTATTGTATATAAGTCACAATACGTCTCCTCCACGAGTTTTCCCTCTGAAGTGACTTATTTTATTATTATCATCACACCTGTTTAGTTTGAAAAAGTAATCAGTTTATTCTGAGAATGTTGAGAGTATAAAGTGCAAATATTTATATAAATGTAAAGAGTATAAAGTACAAATATTTATATAAATGTAAAGAGTATAAAGTGCAAATATTTATATAAATGTAAAGAGTATAAAGTACAAATATTTATATAAATGTAAAGAGTATAAAGTACAAATATTTATATAAATGTAAAGAGTATAAAGTACAAATATTTATATAAATGTAAAGAGTATGAAGTACAAATATTTATATAAATGTAAAGAGTATAAAGTACAGATATTTATATAAATGTAAAGAGTATAAAGTGCAAATATTTATATAAATGTAAAGAGTATAAAGTACAAATATTTATATAAATGTAAAGAGTATAAAGTGCAAATATTTATATAAATGTAAAGAGTATAAAGTACAAATATTTATATAAATGTAAAGAGTATAAAGTGCAAATATTTATATAAATGTAAAGAGTATAAAGTACAAATATTTATATAAATGTAAAGAGTATAAAGTGCAAATATTTATATAAATGTAAAGAGTATAAAGTACAAATATTTATATAAATGTAAAGAGTATAAAGTACAGATATTTATATAAATGTAAAGAGTATAAAGTACAAATATTTATATAAATGTAAAGAGTATAAAGTACAGATATTTATATAAATGTAAAGAGTATAAAGTACAGATATTTATATAAGTGTAAAGAGTATAAAGTACAAATATTAATAGAAATGTAAAGAGTATGAAGCACAAATATTTAAATAAATGTTAAGAGTATAAAGTACAAATATTTATACAAATATGTAGGGAGTAAAAGTGAAAAGTCGCCAGAAAAATAAATACTCCAGTAAAGTATAAAAACCTAAAAAGTATACTTAAGTACAGTAATAAAGTACTTTTACTTAGTTACTTCCACTTTTGAAACTAGATGATATTTAAATCCAGTTTCAGATGCATCATTGTTTTTTTTAACCATTCAAGTTACAGCAGTTTAAAAAAATGTGTAAGTTTGTTAGTTTGTGGAACATCAGTAATGGAAGGAAAGAGCTACTGTGACATTATGTTTATATTATACATTTAGTATATATATATTTATTATAATATTTAGAAAACTTTGAGCTGTAGATATCTTAAAAATATGCTGCTGAGTCAAATTAATTCCTATTTGTATTTGTTGTATATTTATTATCTGTCAGTGGCTGAATACAAGGTTTTAAAGGTACAGTTTTAAAAGATACTGTGTCAGCTGTAAAGTACATGTACCTTAGATTGGAACACCTTAAATTCACTGCTGCCCCTGGCTCTGCAGAACAGCTTACACCTGTCTCTGGGTGAAACACCAGCATACTTTGGTATCCACTGTTTGACATTTCCATGGTAGTCCAGGTAGGTATGGCTGTTGTATTTCTCACACTGCTCCTCTCTGAAACTCTTTCCTACAGGAAAACACGCACACACACACACACACACACACGCACACACGCACGCACACACACAGTGTATACTTTAAATGAGAGGTGTCAAAGGTCATGTTAGTTCAGTTCCACATTCAGTCCACTATGATCTGAAAAGAACCAGACCAGTCAAATAATAAAAGTAAAAAGAATAGACTGACATTATAATGTTTACATCTATAATGTTCCCCTCATCAACAAGTCGACATGATTTAAAGGGATACGCCACCCCCAGGCCAAATTCAGTGTTTCCCCATTGTTCCCAGACCTGTGTGGAAGCATTTTCCTGGCGACCCAACCAATGTCCGAATCTATGAGAACCGACCACAGGTTGGATTCCTACACTAACTGCATTGTTGTGGTGCCAACTAAGTATCTCGTCTAAAGTGAATTAATGAACTTGATTTTGTCTCCTCATTACTTTCCACGTACTGGGAATTTACTTCGAGGGTGAATGATGACGCAATTCACGGTGCAAAGGGTTCGTCTTACTCATTTGTACATGGGAACTATTTTTCGGTGCCGAGAAACACAGCCGATGCGCGCCTTTTTGAACCCGTATTTACAGAGGAGGAGTTGCGAGCTTTGGGCCACAGAACACTGGAAGATCCCGTTACTCTAATGATCCAGATGTGTGAAGCAGAGCAAACGCAAACTGGTGTCAGTGTGGAGAACCAACCAATGCCGACTGAAATTGAGAGTTTGTGTTGTGCTGACTGGGGAGAAATATTACCATCGATACAGAGGAGTACAGAAGAGGATAGCTGCGTTTGAGGCAAATGAGGCTCTCACTGACACCGAAAAATAGTTAAGGGTTAGGGGGTAGTATTGGGGGTTTAGGGGCTAGTATTTGGGAGTTTAGGGGGTAGTATTGGGGGTTTAGGGGGTAGTATTTGGGGGTTTAGGGGGTACTAGGTAGTATTTGGGGGTTTAGGGGGTAGTGGGTAATATTTTGGGGTTTAGGGGTAGTATTGGGGTTTAGGGGTAGTATTGGGGATTTAGGGGGTAGTATTGGGGGTTTAGGGGGTACTATTGGGGTTTTAGGGGTAGCATTAGGGGTTTAGGGGGTAGTATTGGGGGTTCAGGGGGTAGTGGGTAGTGTTTGGGGGTTTAGGGTGTAGTATTAGACGTTTAGGGGTAGTATTGGGGTTTAGGGTGTAGTATTAGACGTTTAGGGGGTAGTATTAGGGGTTTAGGGGTAGTATTAGGGGTTTAGGGGCTAGTATTTGGGAGTTTAGGGGGTAGCATTGAGGTTAGGGGGTAGTATTGGGGATTTAGGAGGTAGTATTTGGGGGTTTAGGGGCTAGTATTTGGGAGTTTAGGGGGTAGCATTGAGGTTAGGGGTAGTATTGGGGATTTAGGAGGTAGTATTTGGGGGTTTAGGGGCTAGTATTTGGGAGTTTAGGGGGTAGCATTGAGGTTAGGGGGTAGTATTGGGGATTTAGGAGGTAGTATTAGGGGTTTAGGGGCTAGTATTTGGGAGTTTAGGGGGTAGCATTGAGGTTAGGGGGTAGTATTGGGGATTTAGGAGGTAGTATTTGGGAGTTTAGGGGCTAGTATTTGGGAGTTTAGGGGGTAGCATTGAGGTTAGGGGTAGTATTGGGGATTTAGGAGGTAGTATTAGGGGTTTAGGGGTAGTATTAGGGGTTTAGGGGTAGTATTAGGGGTTTAGGGGCTAGTATTTGGGAGTTTAGGGGGTAGTATTGGGGATTTAGGAGGTAGTATTTAGGGGTTTAGGGGGTAGTGGATAATATTTGAGGGTTTAGGGGTAGTATTAGTGGTGTAGGGGTAGTATTGGGGTTTAAGGGTAGTATTGGGGGTTTCGGGGTAGTATTGGGGGCCTTAGAACCATTCAGACCGTTTACATGTAAAATGAGACTATTTATGAAAAATTCACGGTACGAAAAACACTTCTGGAATGAATTAATTTCGTAAGTAGAGGTACCACTGTATCTGATTTTTCAACATACAGATCTATCTTATAACCTGGTACAGATTGTATATTCTTTTTTATTGTATTTTTTTTTTAATACAATGGATGCAGCTTATATACAGGTGCAGCTTATAGTCCACAAAATACAGTAATGAATTAGTTAAATGTGAAAATATGGTTTTAACCTAAAATTAATTGATATTTTAATGAATTAATGACACATTTAATAAGACAGTTATCTATTTAATTCCAATTTTAATGAATTAATGACATAGACTATTTAATTAATTATTTATGTGTTTAATTTAGGAAGTTTTAGTCTTACATACTGGCAGGGGTCATGCTATAAAACCTGCAGTTGTCCTCACTCACCATCGTCACCATCACACAGCTGTGTGTTGCAGGACTGGTACTGGACTCGCTGTCCTTCACAGTACTTCCCTCCATTTTGGGGCACAGGGTCCGTACACTCCCTATAAGAGAACTCCACCCCACCCCCACATGTTCTAGAACACTGCTGCCAGGGTCCCCATGAGCTCCAACCACCGTCCACAACCACCTACAAACACAGCAAGAAAAACAACAGCTGCTCAAAGTACTGAAGTACAAGTACAGTTACTGCTGTGAAAAAATACTCTGGTAAAAGTAGAAGTGCTCATTCAGCTCCTTTATTTTACTTAAAGTCAAAAAGTACAACTTCTGAACTGTAATAAATTAAAAAGTAAAACTGCATTTCTTTTTTTGTCAGAGATTAAATAATATTTATTTAACAAGTAAAAAATATAAAAGGTTTCAAAAGTATCTAAAATAAAAACCTTTAAAAGTGAGTGACTGTGTAGAAAATGTGTTTGAAAAGGTCACAGGACTGAGACTTGTATGTAACAGCATTACCCTGTTAGCATGTACCATTTAAACTTGTATGTAACAGCATTAGCTTGTTAGCATGTACCATTTAAACTTGTATGTAACAGCATTAGCTTGTTAGCATGTACCATTTAAACTAATATGTAACAGCATTAGCTTGTTAGCATTTACCATTTAAACTTGTATATAACAGCATTAGTAATAAGCATTGTAGGGTGTACAAGTAAAATGTTTCCAGAAAAATAAATACAAAAAGTACAGATACCTAAAAAACCATCTTGTTAAGTCCAGTACGTCTACTTAAGTACTTTTCCTTCGTTCCTTCCACCTGTATACTCCAGTGAGAGTAGTTGTTTAGAGCCAAAGGCAGTGTGTCAGCTGTGCAGCTCAAACCACAGTCTGGTTTTCTGGCCTTACAGTGTGTTGGCGTGCTGTGACTACAGGCTAAATCTGTGTTGAAGTTCGACACGCGCCTACTGTCTACCTCTACCCACATTCCTGCCACATGTGTCACTCACCCCAAATGGAAGCCGCCATGCTGTAGTTTTGTAACACAAAATTAAAAGCATTTGCTGGTGTGTGCTTTTGCTGGTGTGGGTGTCCTGTCCAAAAGTTTTATGAGTTTGGAGCAGCTAGCATCCTAAAGTGCCAGCATGTCTGGATTCATAAACAGATGTGTGATCATAACACATGGAGAAGACATCAGGCTAAAATGAAACACTGACATGTATAAACATTCTTGAAGGAAACATAAAAAGCAGCATGGAACAGCTGGATTTAAGTTCACAAAAAAATCTAAACTGTTGTCATTTGTATTTTGGAGAATATTTTTATATATTTACTTTCATGTTTCTTACTGCAAAATGAATGTTTTAAACATCTGTAGTTACATGCAGTTACATCATAGTGAAGCTATATTATGTTTTGTTTTTAGTTTTTAGAAGAGGTGGTCAAAGTACCTCTGTACTTAAGTAGAAGTACAGCAGTTTGTATGAAAAAATACTCTGGAAAAAGTAGAAGTACTGATTCAACTGCTTTACTGAAGTAAAAGTTAAAAAGTAAATGATAAAAGGACTGAGCTTATATAGAACATTTTATACAACAGTTGTTAGTTATACACCAACAGTTACTTACAGTTCATCACATTCGCACACACTCATACATATTTAAATATTGTTATGAAAACATTGAAACATTTAAATATTATTATGGACATTTTAGAAACATTTAAATATTATTATGGACATTTTAGAAACATTTAAATATTATTATGGACATTTTAGAAACATTTAAATATTATTATGGACATTTTAGAAACATTTAAATATTATTATGGACATTTTAGAAACATTTAAATATTATTATGGACACATCCATAGTGTCCATACGTAATTTTACGCCCATTCATTCTAGTGTTAAGGTCGAAGAACATGACAAGGTTTAAATAAAATAAATAAATAAAAACAATAATAATTATAAAAGAAAAAAATATTAAAACATAAATAAATAAAAGTAAAATTAAATATTTCATGTGTTAATGACATGTAATAAAGTCTTTTATAGTGAAACAATTCTGAGGCAAAAACAAACCCAAACAAACCAGATAATAAAAGTGTTCGTACCAGTGGTTGCATCACCTCCTGCGTTTTCATGCACACCCCATGCAGACACGTCCCATTGGTGCCACACTTGCTGCCATCAGCCCAGGGTAAGCTGCCATTTTTGGTGGTGCACTGTGGGGTCCTGTCTTGTTGACACCATAGTTGGCTGCAGACGTCGCTGTCTGAAGTGTTGGGACAATGGGAATACTCCTCTCCAAAAACCTGCTGACACTGTTGGTCCAGGTTGTACTTGATGCCTGGCAGCTCTTCTGGTAATGGCATGGTGCGTTCAGGGACATCTAGAAGACAGTCCCCTGTGGTCACAAATAAAACACTGTTATACATGGGCAGTGCGGGGAATAAGAGCGTCAGAGTATAACAGTGTTAGTAACGCAGCCACAGTAACAGTTACAGTAACGGAGTAATTACTTAATTACTTAATCCATAAGTGTATTGCTGTTACCGTTACTCTGAAAATAATGTGACGCGTTACAATTTAACGAACTGGGGCAAGAGTGTTGCCCTGGTACAGACAACAACTGGCAGTTTTGGTAACACCATCGGTGTTTGCACATAGATGATGCCAGCATCTAGTCACAAAGTCACATTCGAGCCCAATTTGTTAAGAATAATAATTACACTATTAATATTTTGTTTTCTCTTTGCTAATTTCTTTTCTAAGCAAGTTTCCATGCCTTAATATAAAGGGTGTAAACACTTCAAATGATTATAACATAAGTTGTTGTTGATGAGAATTCAGTCGATAAATGTATAATAGAAGAATATACAGACATCATTGCATTGGGTTTTTTCACTAATAATAATAATATAATAATTTACAGACATCATTATTTCATCACTACCAGTTCACCTGTATACTTAAATACAAAGTTAAAGAATATTAACATTTTGAACAAATTTAAGTAACTTTAATCAAATATTACAGTATTTAAAATTTGTTTCCTGTTTATAATCTATTGCAGGTTGTTTAAGTTTGACCATTGATAATAGGTCATAAAGATCTTTAGTGTTTTTAAGGAAACATCTTAAATCACATCCAAAGTAACGTCACAGAACAAGGATCAATAACCTGTTTAACTGTTTTTTTTTGTTTCTTTGACAATTTTAAGCAAAAAAAAAAGTAATGCAAAAATACTTTTCCTGGTAACTAATTACTTTGCTAGTGGAGTAACGCAGTGACTTTTTGGGGGAAGTAACTAGTAATTGTAGTGACTAAACTTTTTCAAAGTAACTAACCCAGCACTGGTCATGGGACACTTTAGATTATCATCATTGTAGTGACTGTTGTTGTGTGTGTGTGTGGTATGGAAAAAGGGAAAGTATTCAGGCCTAGCTGAATCCTGACTATAAAAATGAATAATTTAGATTTAACTAATGCTTTCATAGACAACCTCAAACTCTCAATCTGGACCAAAGACAGCTACACTAAATCTGAATTAAGTCACATTTTCTCTAATGAAGTTTTATTACTTTGAATAAACTTTTTGTCTGGATTGGACAATGATTTCAACAGTCTGGAATGAACATTCTCGGCCACATGAGTTTTCTTTGGAGACATTTTCCAACTGATAAAGAACATATTTTGCTGACACCAGCTGTTGCTTTTGGCTGAGGAGGTGGAGACCAGGAAGAAGTCCATAGTATGAGTCAGTGGAAAAGAAGGTTTGCTCCTGGGTCTGAGTTCAGATACAAACACAACAAGATGCCCAACACATGATAAGAAGAGGTGAGGTAAAGAGAGAGGGAGTAACAGCTGGAGGATGTGGAAAGAAACAACATAAACCATCCCTACAACCCATCATTTAAGGAGAGCAACATGTTTAAACAGGAAAACCATAGTTAGAGTGTATGAGGAATACGGTTATGTTTTATTCTTCTGTCAGTCAGCCACAGTCTGATGGCGGAAGAACTAAAGACGTGCGAACACAGGAAAATACTGAAATACTAGAGTGATTCTATGAACAGTCTAACCTTGATTTGATTTGATTTGAATGATTTATTTCGAACATGTGCAAAGTGCAACAATAATCAATACAGCAATAATAATAATAACAATGACATGTCCGAAAAGGAGTAGGATGAAGCATAAGCTTATTTAATTCTACCCCTTCTTCACTTCCCCAATAACCTAAATTCATCTTATAGCAATATAGTGCATAGTACAAAAATAATGATAATAATAAAATAATAACAATAACAATTATAACAATACCAATAATCAATAACTGAAGTACTAAACATAGACATATATACAAAAAACAAAACAAAAAAAACTAAAAACAAATGAGCAGATAGGAAAGTAGGTAACAAATAGAGTTTGTTTTTTGTTTTTGTTACCTTCAACCCTGTAACAAAGACTCACCCCCATAACAGTGTTTTTGGTTGACATTTTACACTGTAAACCCTAATGTTCAGAGTAATTAAATATATTCAGTTAACAGTTTCAGTACTAGTACTGCAAACTCAAATATATTCAGTTACTGTAACATGCTTTCCTTTTTAAGTTCTTCAACTAACATTTTTTTTATTAAGGGGAACTATTGTGGATATAAGTGAACAGAACTGAAAAAACATATGAGGAAAAACTGAGTGGAATTAAGTCATTAAAGGATTAGGATTGAAAAAAAAATAAATTGAACTGATGTAGTAGATGATGAAATATAATTTCAGAGCAAAAACCACCAGTATCTATCACACTACTAACCCTAACCCCAAAAAACACAGAAACCCACCCACAAAACACAGTGATTTTATTCAGGGGGTTAAAAGTTAAAGGTTAAAGTTGTGGTTCAGTTGATAGAGCGGTCGTCCAATGACCGAAGGGTCAGAGGTTCACATCCCAGCACTAGCTGTCCACATGTCCCTGTGTCCACATGTCCAACTGTCCGTGGACAAAGACACTGAACCCAGACTTAGTCTCCCAGTAAAACTCACAGAACCTTAGACTAATAAGTAATGTTTTAATTTAATTATACTTTAATAAACATCTACATTTTAAGTTTCATCAACTTAAAATAATTGAGGCAATCGATTGCCTTAAATGTTTTGAGTTCTGCTAACTTATTCTGGTTTACAGTGTGGTTCAATGTTAAATGAGGTTGAAGAATTTAGCTAAAAATAGTCATAGATCCACAAGCATTAGATGAAGCATTAGAAAGAACGAGGAAAACAAGAAATTAATAAAGTTTTACAAAACAAAATTAGAAGTTTTTTTCCTCAAACAATCCTAAATATAATTTATGCTTGTAACAGGGTAGAAAGGCCGACAATGTCAATCTGATGATAAAAACAATAAAATATAGATCAGAAAGTATGATAATACTGAGCGGTCTTTACAGTTAGGGTGGGAACAGTCTTCAGTGATGTCACTTCCTGTGTGTGCAGGAAGTTGGTCTAAACCATTATTATTTATTTAATTTCTTTTTTTTTTTTAAAGGTGTGTTACTGGGTTGAATGAAAATAGGTAAGACATTTAGGTAGTGCTAGGTTATAAATAGATAAAGTATTATTTTCACATTTTTATATATTCCCATTAAAGTTGTCAGATAAATGACTATGTTGGTAGAAAAAACTGTGGTTACTGACTATTTTGATTGGTTTTATATTCAATAAAAAAGTAACTTTGCTCAATGGGGACATGTTCTTGTGGTTGAACTCTACACCTCAGAAAATCAAAAAGTGTTTGAAAATATACCGTATTTTCTGGACTTAAGACTTTACTTTTTTATATGTTTTGAACCATGAGGTTTATACAAAGGTGCAGCTGTTCTATGAATTTTTCTTCCACCACTAAGGGCGCTCTAACTGGAATTAGAATTAAAACTACTAAGAAAAATCAATGCAAAGAAAAATATACTACTTTTTCTTTAGCAGATAGAAAATGAACGACAAATTACCAACTGTTAATTATTTTCAAATCCTCATCGTGGAACCCACATGAAGAAGTTCATGTGATGCAAGTTTTAAGTTGAAGGATATCAATCTTTCTATCCAGGAAGGAAACCACGCTGCTGCATGTTAGCTTAGCATCAATGAATGTATGGTGAGTTCAGGTACATACATACATGTGTCCTTCTGTACATGCAGGAAATGTATGATTTATAACCCGGTGCAGCTTTTTATTATATTTTTTAAAATACAGCGGATATACAGGTGCAGCTTATAGTCCAGAAAATATGGTAATATTTAAAATATATTTGACATTTTCAGTTCATTCTTTAGAATGTATTTAATTGTTTAGTTGATATAAATGTATTTAATGTCTTAGTTCATATAAATGTGTTTTAGTTGTAGTGTATTTAATGTCTTACTTTATATAAATGTGTTTTATTTGTGGTGTATTTAATGTCTTACTTTATATAAATGTGTTTTAGTTGTAGTGTATTTAATGTCTTACTTTATATAAATGTGTTTTTTTTTTAAATTACTTTTTATTGACGTTTTCAATTTTTAACAACGGACAAAAACAGAACACACGCCTACATTTGCCAGTGACCACAGGAAGAAAAAAGAAAAAAAAAAAGGTGAAAAGAATGCCCACAAGTCCATAGTGGTTCCAGTACAGTTCCAGCAGTCAATAATACAATCGATCAGACCAATCCAAAAGAGAAAAAAAAGCTAAGATTAGGTTGAGCCTCTCTCTTTCTTCATATAGTCCATGAGAGGACCCCAGGTTTTTGTGAAATTGTCCATATTGTTGGAAAGTTTATTTCTGATCTCCTCAAGATAAAGACATGACATCAGGTCATTTAACCAGTTACTGTCGTAGTAGTAGTAGTGGTAGCTTTCCACTCCTTCAAGATGAGCCTTTTCGCAATAACCATACCAAACATAATTATTTGTTGAATGGAAGGGGAATACAATAGGGTTTGGGATGAACACCCACATAATGTAGTTAGGGCATCTGGGGTTATGCCCTTGTTGAATACATTCATTCATTCATTATCTGAACCCGCTTTATCCTCACTCGGGTCACAGGGGTCGGGTCACTGGGGGCCTAATCCAGCTCCAGCAGGTGAAGGCGGGGTACACCCTGTATGAGACGCCAGTTCATCGCAGGGCTGAACATATATAGACAAACAATCACTCTCACATTCACACCTATGGACAATTTTAGATTAACCAATTAACCTATCAGTGCATGTGTTTGGATGGTGGGAGGAAACCGGAGTGCCCGGCGAAAACCCACGTGGACACGGGTGGACATGCAAACTCCACACAGAAGCGTCTGGTGTGGGATTCGAACCAGGGTCCTTCTTGCTGTGAGGCACGAGTGCTAACCACTGCACCACCGTGCCGCCCTTTGTTGAATACAGTCTTATATAAAACAAAAATCTCATACCAAAAACTTATGAGCAAGGGACAGGAGAAGAATTGATGAGCTAGAGTACCATCACTTATTTTACACCTGTCACGTGAAGGTGAAACATTGGGAAATATTTTATTGAGCCGAGTCTTAGAATAATGTAGTCTATGTATAACTTTGAACTGAATAAGCTGAAGTCTTGCATTTTTTGAGCATGATTTGATTCCAGTCAAGACCTTTTCCCATAAGTCACCAGATATTTGTTTGTTTACGTCCCTCGCCCAAGCCTCCCTGAGGTGGCCCGAGGATATAGGCAGAGAAAAAAGGTCAGTGAATTACGATATTAAATGTTTGGATGTAGGGTTTTTCCTCATGATCTCAAAGAACATGTGCTGTGTAGGGATTTTGTTAGGACCCGGTACAGAGTGAAGGTACCTATAAAAATGACCAGATAGGGGGATTGAACTTTGCCTGCAGCTGAACAAAAGACAGAAAATCCTTCTTGATATAGAGGTCCCCAAATTGAAGTAATACCTTTATTTGACCATTCCTTAAAAGCAGAATCTGATAGGGCTGGTTTAAAGGCAGTTATCGGTCAGTATATGGACAGATCTGGAAGATGTAATACTTTTCTAATTTGTTTCAAAATCCGAATTGAATTAAGTAATACAAAGTCAGTCCTAACCTTTTTCATGGGAATATTCTGCCTACTAAATATTAAAGCAGATAGCTGAGCGCCTGTGAGAGTTTTACAGTGATATGCTTCAATTCTAGGCCAACATGGCTTGCCTTCAGTATTATCTTCATTTTGATTTTGGGTGGCTGTGGCTCAGTTGGTAGAGTGGGTCGCCCAATGACCAAGAGGTTGGCGGTTCGCGTCCCGGCTCTGGCTGTCCACATGTCGAAGTGTCCTTGCGCAAGACACTGAACCCTGACTTAGGCCCCCAGTAGGACTGACCTTAGACCTTAGAAACCTACTGGTGTATGAGTGTGTGTGTGAATGGGTGAATGAGAGGCTAATGTAAAGCGCTTTGAGCACCATGAAGATGGAAAAGAACTATATAAGTGCAGTCCATTTACCATTTTGGGACAAAAATACTAAAGCCCTAGCATGATATAAATGTGTTTTAGTTGTAGTGTATTTCCTACCGTGTCCATTGTCAAAGAACTCAGTGACGTACAGAACACTGCAGGCAGACCATGGTGATGTAGTGTTCAGGCTGACAAACAGAGGAGCCATTAGATAATGTCCTCCCAGATCTCCAAAGAGCCTCTGGCAGGTTTTAGAGTCATCATGTGGCATACTCAACACATGTCCTGTAAGAGGAAAGGATGGAAAGGCTTACACATGTGAGAACAGTTTTAAAAACAACTTTATGAGACTGACAAAGTTTTGGAAATGTACCAAATGATTATAGAAAGAAACATTTATGAAAAGATGGAAAGATGGAACCATAACATTTCTATACTAGTACTAAACTGATGGACACACACATGCACAAACACAAACACTCACACACACACAAATAAATCCTCTATTTGACTCTTGGCCACCCCACCTGACACACACACACACCTTTTATTTTGTATATATATATATATATATATATATATATATATATATAGTCAATATGACTTCACCAAGTTTAATATGAGTTTACCCAGCTCATGTGCAGCTGTAAAAGCTGCCTGCAGTCCATTGTCTTCAATAACGGAACAGCTTCTCTTGGGGTCGCACATGGTCCCCACATCAGCCACGCCTAATGTGTCACAGCTCTTTTGTCCACAGATATCCTAAAAGGAAAAAGAGAACCACCAAGAACCAGATGAGTAAGCAAGATTTGATCAACAATATGTAAAAACAGAAGCTTTAAAATTCAACAAAGGAAAGATTTATTGAATTGAGGAACACGTTTTATTAGTTGGAAAATGTTAGTATATGATGTGTTTGTTGTATTCATGTTTAGGACAGGGAAGCAGCATGGGGAGTGAACGTTTCATCATCACTAACGTTGTTAGTGATGTTCAGTCATCATTTCTTAAGACAAACTTTAAAGTGTCATGTGACATTGTGAACTATTCATCATCATCATCATCATTATAATCATCATCAGGCTCAACAAAGTGATACGACACAGATCCAATTTCTAACACTTCCACTTTACTTTGTTTGGACTAGACTTCAAAAGGGAGTCTACCCTCAAAAACGAAGTGAGAAGGCTAATCTTTCTCTACAGATTGGGACACACTTCAGCGGGGGCAAAAAAAAAACAAAAAAATGTGACAGAGTGAATGAAGTCTGACTTTTTTTTACAGATGTTACAGTGTGTGTAAATGGATGTAATTCTGCCTCTTATGTTGGATTTAATAATTCATTTTCACCTGTTGAAGGAGTACAGGGAAACTTTCCACCCGGGTTTGTCTATTAGTTTATTTTTATTCCCTGAAGCTTCTTGTCATCTGAACCCGCTTTATCCTCACTTGGGTCACAGGGGTCACTGGGGGCCTAATCCAGCTCCAGCAGGTGAAGGCGGGGTACACCCTGTATGAGTCTCCAGTTCATGTCAGGGCTGAACATATATAGACAAACAATCACTGTCACATTCACACCTATGGATAATTTAGATTAACCAGTTAACCTATCAGTGCATGTGTTTAGATGGTGGGAGGAAACTGGAGTACCTGGAGAAAACCCACGCAGACACAGGGAGAACATGAAAACTCCACACAGAAAGGTCTGGTGTGTGAATAGAACCAACAACCTTCTGTCTGTGAGGCACCAGTGCTAACCACTGCACCACCGTACCGCCCTCCCTGAAGCTTCATTACAACTTATTCTATGTCTGAGATAAAACAGCAAACAACATCCTACTTATTTTGGCCAGGTTCCACAGGATTCTGGGTAATGTGATTTTCCAGTCTGTTCGTAGTGGGGCTCCCATCCCCACTCGGTATGAAAGGAAAGTTTGAAGTGGTTTTTGCACTTTGACTCACCCTCGAACGTAACAGGACATACTACACTTTCACATGAATGTGCAAAAGAGAGTGTTCGGCGTAAAAGTGAGTAATGGGACTGATGAGTGGTTCAAAGTGATGTAGATAAGAAAATGACGAGTTTCACTGGTTGGTTCTAATCAATCCTAACAGACATGATCTATTGGTATGTTGTGTCAAAAATGACTCCCATACATTTGTGGTAATTAACCAAGCAGAGGTTGATTAATTGAGCTTGAGTTGGTACATGTCAGTACTACAACAGTTTCCATTAACCTTGGAAATTCACAAGATGTAAAACGCACTATAAAAAATTATAATGGGAACACCTGAATAATAATTTAAAAAAAAATAAACACTGACATATTGAAAAAAGTTTTTACTCTTTCATGAGGTGGATTTTCAGACATTTCCATATTCTAATATATCACAAAAGTGCAATGGAAACACTTTTTCTGCAATTATACATCACATGATGTACATGGTCACATGATCAGAGTGAAAATGGTGTGATACACATGGACAGAGGAGACTCAGACATCAGCAGAAAAAAATCAGTGTCATTTTAGAGGCAAACAGTAGAGAAATGCAATGATATCAACCATATGGAAAGGTCAAAGGTCAACTTCCAGAGTTCCAGAGACCAGAGTTATGACACTCCTGCCTAGAACAACCGTCAATGGAAACAACACATACTTTGTTGAAATGTTAGGAATATGGCTATTGTTGAGTGAAAACTGGAATGGAAACACAACTAATGATACTTTCTTTCATAATATTTTTTTTATTGATTGATTTTGCACATAACATACACATAATGCGGTGGTGCAGTGGTTAACTGGTTACCTGGTTAATAGGTTAACTGATTAATTGGTGAACTGGTTAATTGGTTAATCTAAATCACCCATAGGTGTGAATATAACAGTGATTGTTTGTCTATATATGTTCAGCCCTGAGATGAACTGGAGACTCATACAGGGTGTACCCCGCCTTCACCGGCTGGAGCTGGGTTAGGGCTGGATTAGACCCCCCATGGCAAATAAAAACCAACTGTCTAACTGAATTATCTTGATAGAAATCATATGTGCAGTTGCAATGGTCATGTTAAAGCAAACTAAAACTTAGAAATCACTGGACAAGTGGGAGACGAATGTGTTAAAGCCATTAATCTACCAAATATTAAATATAGTTAGTGTTTGAGCAGTTCGCTGTAGCTGTTATACTAATCATGTAGGACAAAAAATATCCCAGTCTACTTGTTTTCCTGCATTTCTTAAAGAATCCAAAACATGTTGTTCATTATTTCCATTATAAAATAAAGCAGAACAATCTAAACAGACGTGTGTGTGTGTGTATGTGTGTGTGTGTGTATGTGTGTGTGTGTGTGTGTGTGTGTGTGTGTGTGTATGTGTGTGTTTGGGAAAATGAAGAGTGTGGTGGAACAGAAGTCTGTGTGTGTTCATGAAGATGTGTGGTTGTGTAGGATGAACACACACATACACACAAACACACAAACACACACACACACACACAGACACACACTCGCTTCAGTCCAAAAAACACCAAGTGGAAGTGATTCAAAACACATCTGGACTTAGAGCTCAGTGTGTGTTAGTACACCTTGTTCCATAAAAGCATCCTTTTTTCCATAAGAAAGTACAAGTACTTCAATACTGGACCGAAGTACATTTATTTTAGGTACTTTACTAGAGTATTTATTTATAACTTTTTTCCTTTTACTCCCTACAGCTATAGTTTACAGTTTCAGATGGAGCAGACAGTCTACAACTGTAGTAGTTTGTGTCAGGCTAATGTAGGCCACATCAACACCCAGTAGATATATTATTATTATTATTATTATTATTATTATTATTATTATTATTATTATTATTATTATTATTATTATTATTATTATTATGGTGGAACAGTGAGCCTCCAGTTGTTCATCTCACACTCAAAAGTCACTGTCTACTTTCAGGCTGGAATGAACAAAAAGCAGGAAACTAGGAAACTGGTCAATGTGGCACCGCCTACTAAACTACAGCTAACAACAAAATAACCCAAAAATGACAAGAGTCTAAAAGTGAACTGATAAAAGTGAACTGATAAAACTGAACGATGGATGAAGCATATAGTAATGTAGTCTACAGATTGGTACCAGATACATAGCTTCGCGGTGACATCACTTCCTCTAGTAAAAGGGGAAAACAACAGTGTATCAACCACAGCATGAACGGCACTGCACCGTCTTCCACACTTAAAACTTGATGTAAAATGCCCAAATCTTGTGCAGCCTTCAGGTGCAATAACCATGATTGGATGGATTTCTTGTGTATATATGCCGGGACTTTCGACCAGATAATAGTACATGTCTGGCCATTTGATATTAGGCCACGTTGTGGGGTCATTTTGCCAAGAACTTGCTGGTAATTTATACGGACAGCTCTCCAGTTGATTCTTGATCATTTCCGTTCATGCCAGTGTTTTGCGGAGGACGGAAGTTTATCAAAATAGCCGTAGAACATCATAACAGAGCTATCTGACTAATGTTGCTCAGCTTTTGTTTTCCCCTTTTAAAATGGTGGCGCGCATTACTAGGCAGTGCGGTGACGTCATGCAAAGCTATGTATAGTAATGCAGTCTACAGTCATTCAAATTGGTTCAGTTGAAGGTGAATCAGTGTTAATTCACTAAATTACAGACCTTGTGACGAGTGTGACTCGTGTGAATGTGTTGTAATAATAATAATAATAATAATAATAATAATAAAAACTGCAAGCAGTCTCAAAGGCCTTCGCCATCCCTCACGACTGCCTCCCTTGGCGACCGCCTCCCCATATGACATCCGAGTCAAATTTCAGTCAAATCGGTGTTTGTATGTCAGATCTACAGCCATTTTAGTAAAGGCGATGCTGTAGGGGGCACTATAGAGCAAAATCGCAATTTCTATTGATAAAGTGGTGTAGGACCGATGTCTGAGTCAACATTAACTCAGTGAGAGTCAAAGTTCATAAAACAGGGGCCAGTGAAGGGTCCCTGAAGGGTCCCATCTTTGAACTAGAATTAAAATACTTATTTATACATGTAACAGCTTTCTGCTTCCAAAGTCAAAAGATAATTAAAACTGCAAGCAGTCTCAAAGGCCTTCGCAAATCCCTCACGACTGCCTACCCTGGTGACTGCCTCCCCACGCAACATCTGAGTCAAATTTCAGCCAAATCGGTGTTTGTATTCCCGATCTACAGCCATTTTAGTAAAGGCGATTTTGTAGGGGGTGCTCTTGAGAAAAATCACAATTTCTATTGATCACCTGGTGTAGGACCGAGAGATAGACGTCTGAGTCACATTTCAGCCAAATCCATGTTTGTATGTCCGAATTACTGCCATTTTACTTACAGTGTATTTGGCGAATCTGTAGGGGGCGCTATAGTGCAAAATAAATTTTTTTTATGATAAACAGGTGTAGACCCAGGAAACAGATGTTGGTGTCAATTTTCAGCCAAATCGGTGTTCGTATGTCTGAACTACAGCCATTTTAATAAAAGTACATTTCTAGGGGGCGCAAAATCAGAATGTCTTTTGCTAAATGGATGTAGACCTGGGAGATAGACGTCTGTGTCAAATTTCAGCCACCTTGGTGTTCGTATGTCCAAGCTGAAGCAGTTTATGTCGCGGTAATTTTTCCCGAAATCTTCACAATTTTTGCTACAGCGTAACACAAAAATGATGCAACTTTTCCAAATAAATTGGATAACTTTTGATGTCCCAGTTGTCTACATTGTGTTCACCGATTTTGAGCTCATTTGCCCAACGACCAAGGAGGAGATAGATAAATTCCAATGACAGCAAAAATGACGACTCAAAATTTTTCAAATTTCAATCCAAGATGGTGGAACAATATAGCGTTTTTCTAACCCCACCGAAATCGCCCTCAAATAAAATCTTTCGTCTTTCCCCACGCCACTGTGGAGTGAGAGGTCACATTTGACACACTTCCACTCATGTCAGTGACTCTGAGTTACAAATAAGATCGGCCCTAAAAAATCCAGGCCCGCAGGCATTAAAGCCCGACCCAGCCTGAGCCCGACCAATTAACTTGATTTGCAGGCCCGAGCCCGAAGCAAACCCGAAATTTCTATTTATCCCATAGTATTTTTGGCAGAAAGAAATGCAAGATTTTTTAACATTAAATCATCGACATATTTTATTATCATGATAAATGCATTTACACAAGGAAAAAACGCTGGAACACAGAATAAGAGGCCAGACAATGAGAGTGAAAGAGAGATCTTGACCTTAATTACGCGGATGTAGTGTATTGGAATATCAGAAGTGTGTTTCCCAGTTTGATCTCAAGGTGGCACTGTAACTTTAGAGTGTTGTTAACTGTGTTGTTGTTTGGACCACAGAATAAAATACAGAGGTAGACTGACAGTACATGGCTTCGTCCACTTCATATATTACAGCAGAGAAAAAAAAGTCAGCGAGAGAGAAGCCCGACCGGACCTGAACGTAATGATTGACATTTTAGGCCCGACCTGACCCGAATTTCGGGACGGGTCGGGCTCGGGCTAAAGATCTTACCTCTACCCTGAGTGGCCATGGCCCATTTGCTCCTACTCATTCTGAGTAGGAGCAAATATGCGGTGTGTGCATGTGACGTGCACATGGTCTGTGAATGTGTGAGTGTGTGTGAGTGGTGCCAGTCGTCCCTGGCGACTGCGTCCCTTGTGCTGACGTTGTCCGCGGCGAAGGCCAAATAATAATAATAATAACAGCAGTTAGTTGTCATAGTAACAGCAGTTAGTTGTTATTAGTTAATGCACTACAGTGCAGCGGTAGCCAAATCAGGGTGCGGGGGTTATTTAATGTGCACGTCAATACTCAGAGCGACAAAATTATAAAGAGAAATTAAATTACTTTAATATCTTTGTTGTTGTTGTTTGTCGTAATGGTGTGAAATTTTGCACTGCAATCCACCATAGTACTGGAAAGTATACTACATAGTACTGGAAAGTACCCTACATAGTACTGTAAATTCAGCCTCCAAATGTTGGATCATTTGTTGTAGTTGTGCAGGTGTTAGTAGTTCTACAGACAAACAGGACACACTACACACACACATTTGTTGAATAATAGATGGATGTAAAGAGTATAAAATACAGGTATTTATGCAAAAGTGCGTGTGTGTGGGGGGGGTGGTGGTAAAAAGTTGCTATAACAATACATAATGAAGTAAAGTAGAGATAAGTGAAGCAAAGTACACTGACAGTCATTAAAACTTTGAGGGGAAAAGTTGTGAAACAGTTTTTATTATTTTGCCGCAAGACTAATTAACAGAAAATAACAATGATATATCAGCAACAATAACATTAAAAAACAACTGTCCAAAACAACTTCTGTCAACAAAGAAAAGCCAAAAACATGGCAACTGCCAAAAAATTGTTTTGCAGAAGTCAGTAGCGGGTGTGACCACCGTTAGCATTTATACAGGCAGTGACGCACTGATGCATGCTCCTCACCAGGCATCGTATTCTGTCCTGGGGGACCTGGAGCCAACGCTCCTGCAGTGCCTGGATCAGTTGTTGCCTATTCTGAGGCTGGGGAACCCGATTGGCCACTTGCCTACCAAGTTGATCCCATAGGTGCTCAATCAGGTTCATATCTGGCGAGTATGCAGGCCAAGGTACCACATTCACTGCCTGTCCCTGCAAGAATGCCTGAGTCACATGTGCGGTATGTGGATGGGCGTTATCCTGCTGAAACACCCCCAGGTCTTGGTGACGCTGTAGGAACGGCAGGACATGTGGCTGCAGGATCTGGTCGATGTAGCGCTGTGCAGTCTCATGTGCTGTGCAGCTGGCGGGCCGGATTCGACCCCTCAGGTGCTGCAGACAGATATGCCGATCTTGGTCAGGTGTGGTGACTCTCACAACCTGGGTGTGGTCGGTTGTCAACGATACCTGTAGTGGTGTGACGACCCACCAAATTACGGATTGTGGATGGACTACAGCACATACGTCTCCCCACTTCACTGTACGTTAAGCCCGCCTGCACCATCCCGAAGGCCCTCAGTCTTTCTTCACGTGTGAGCCGTGGCATTTTGACGTGTACTGGAATGAAACAGGTGGCCTTCTGTTCTCCCATATATAGGCTTTCCAGGCCACTCCTTAATTTGTACACATTCATTGTGTTTATTGCTCAAGTTGCATGTGCTACACTTTTCTCCAATAAAGCCCCCAGATGTGCAGTCAGTCGTGACCAGGATGCAACTCATCAATATCAAACATACTCACACAACCAACAAACAAACAAAACAAATGGAAAAATCCTCTGTCCTATATAGACTCCAAAAATTCTAAACTTGTCCCTTAAAGTTTTTGATGACTGTAAGTATAGTTCAGTTTTGTAGTAGTTCAGTTTTGTAGTAGTTTAGTTTTGTAGTAGTGTAGTTTTTTAGTAGTTTAGTTTTGTAAGTAGACGTACATGCAGACATACATTTTCAGGTGAAACTGAAACTCTGAACATTTACTGTTGTTTCATCATGACAGGACTGATTTGTGGAAGCACTAAAGTTAGCTCATCCACCAGGGGCCTTCTGTCCTCTACATTTCAAAAGCATATCTGTGCGGAAATGGAAAAACAAACACAAACTGACTTTGTGTGAATGATGGCTTCCCAATCTAAAGCCGCGACAACAAATCTGTGAGTCCATATGTTGTACTCATTATTAATGGACAGAATGACATGTGTAGCTGCCTAACGTCACTCAGTAGGTGGATCACTGCCAAGCCTGTCATCAAATCAAGCTGCAACTGAGGGACTGGGCAATAAAAAATTAATAATAGAGAATGTGTTGTCTGCTAACACTTTGTCAGCGTGTACATACCAGATGGAACAAGTCAAACCTTATTCCATCTGAATTCTTCATAATGCAGTTGCTTTGTTCTCTATAGGAGAGCTGGGAAGTAATTCAGTAAAAGTACTTCATTACTGTATTTCAGTAGACTGTGTCTGTACTTTACATGACTATTTATTTTTCTGCCAACTTTTTACTTTTACTCCCTACATTTTTGCATAAATTTCTGTACCATATTTTCTGGACTATAGGGTTCACTTTAAAGACTTTAATTTTCTCCAAAAATAACAGTTTATCCAGGGCGCCTTCAAATTTAGAGTTGTTATCTTATAATTTTGACTTTTTATATCATAATTTTTAGACTTTTTATCTCATGATGTTGGCTTTTTTATTTCATAATTTACACTTTTTTCAAGTTTGCTTAGCATAAATAAGAGTGTTTTGTTCTATGTTACAACTCAACAAGTTTGTGAGTTATTGTGACTTTTTAGTTTCAATCAATGTGCCATATATATATATATATATATATATATATATATATATATATATATATATATATATATATATATATATAATTATAAATAAATAAATAAAATTCCTCTCACCCCACCTGGGCAGGGTCTCAGGTCCTCTACCAGAGGCCTGGGAGCCTGAGGGTTCTGTGCAGGATCTTAGCTGTTCCAAGCAATGTGCTCTTTTGGACACAGATCTCTGATGTTGTTCCTGGTATCTGCTGGATCCATTCTCCCAACTTTGGGGTCACTGTCCCTTGTGCCCCATCACTACTGGTACCACTGTTGCCTTCACACTGATGCTGTTATCACTGGGGATTGCAACATCTATCACCACCACTGTCTTCTCATGTTTATCCACCACCACTATGTCAGGCTGATTGGCCATCACCATCTTGTCGGTCTGGATCTGGAAGTCCCAAAGGATCTTGGCCTGTTTGTTCTCTGTCACCTTTGGGGGGTGTCCCATCTTGACCCTTGACCTCCAGTCCATACTCTGTACAGATGTTCCTGTACAGTATGCCCACTACCTGCTTATGCCGCTCCATGTATGCCTTGCCTGTCAGCATGTAACACCCTGCAATTTGCCAATGGTACACGCCATGCAAGGGTTTGTCCTTCCATGATAGCCCCTCTGGTTCCTCGACTTTATTGGACTTTTGTTGCCTGAGGCATTCACTTAGCAGTTGGTCATTGGGGACCATTTTCTTGATATAATCCTGGAGGTTCACCGTTTCCCCCTGGACAGTAGTTCTGACACGTACTAGTCCTCAGCCCCCTTCCTTTCTCTTAGTGTACAGCCTCAGGACACTGGACTTGGGGTGAAACCCTCCATGCATGGTAAGGAGCTTCCTTGTCTTGATATCAGTGGCTTGTATCTCTTCCAGTGTCCAAGATATTATCCCAGCTGGGTATCTGATCACTGGCAGGGCATAGGTGTTAATGGCCTGGATCTTATTTTTGCCGTTCAGCTGACTTTTCAGGACCTGCCTTACCCTCTGTAGGTATTCTGTAGGTATTTGGCTGTAGCTGACTTCTGAGCTGCCTCCTCATGATTACCATTTGCCTGTGGGATCCCCAGGTATTTGTAACTTTCCTGCACATCTGCGATGTACCCATCAGGTAGGTCAACCCCTTCAATTGTGATCACCTTTCCTCCTAGATATCATCCGCCCACATGTATCTTGTCCCAATGACATCCCAATGTCTTTGCTGTAGATCCGAGTGAGGTGAATTTTATATATATATATATATATATATATATATAAACCTACAAAATAATCATTATTAACAGTGTGCCTTATAGTGCAGAAAATACTTTATACTTTGTATATTCTCTGAATAGGCTCATTACTTTTTCAAACTAATTGGATGTGACAGGACATAAAATAAGTCACTTCAAAGGAAGAGAAAAAAATTCTTATATATTATACTAATTTTGACTTTTATCTTATGATTGTGACTTTTTATCTCAGACATTTGACTCTTTATCTCATAATTATGTATTTCTTATCTCATATTTATCGCAAAATTTATGAGATAAAAAGTCAAAATAATTACATAAAAAGTCAAAATAACGAGATAGAAAGTCAAAATTGAAGAAGAATTTTTAAGTTGATTCAATGTTTTACTTTTTTCCTTGTTGAATCAGTACTTCTATTTTTACGAGAGTATTTTTTCAGCCCAGTAGCTGTACTTTTTACTGTAGTACAGAATGTTAGTACTTTAACTGCCTCTGCTCTGTAGACGTTCCCCAGACTTGGAAAATATTATAATTCCATGTCCGTAGAACTGTGGGTTTCCTTTACTTCACCTTGTTTCATTTTCATTCTTCACATTTCAAATGCATTTCAGGACTTGCTTTGCTTAAATGTAGAAATGTGTTAACTCTCCAAAACGTCAGAGGTTTAGTGACATTAATAACACCATTAATGCACCTGTGTCACTGGGAGACACTTTAGTTATAAATAATTGTTCTGTGGTTGTGTTACTGCCTGGGAAACCACAGTATGTAGCACAGCTGCTCTGGGTTAGGGTTACACTAAGGGCTATATGAACACACAACATTACTACAGAACACCCACAACACTCTACATGTTGTTCAATGCCAAAATATTTTAACCAAGCTCTGAAAAACACAAGATCAAAGTTCTAATAGTAATACGTTTCATGAAATTCAGAATATTCATAAACATTTATAATATGTGCAATTCTAATGAACAAAGGTTGAACCAATTTGGCATTTCCTGCAGCCAACTATGTAACCAGTTCTGAGAAGTAACTAAGTAAAAGTACTTCATTACTGTACTTAAGTAAATTTTTTAGATATCTGTACTTGAGTATTTGTTTTCTGGAAACTTTGTACTTTTTCTCCCTAAATTTTTATATAAATATCTGTACTTTATACTCTTTAAATTTTTATAAATATATGTATATGTGTGTATTTTTCTCATAATTATTCATTTATTACTCATATGTATGACTGTATCTGATCATTTTGACTTTTTATCTCATGATACATTTTTTTAAATCTCACATAGGACCTTTTATGTCATAATGATGACGTTTCATCTAAATTGTGTTAAATGGTAAATGGACTGTACTTATATAGTTTATTTATTCACCATTTGGAGTCCAAAGCACTTTACAATTCCTCACATTCACCCATTCTCACACACACTCATACACCAGTAGATGGCTGCTGCTGATATACTGATGCTGCCTGACCCCTGACCCTACTGGGAGACACATAGGGCTCTAGTTTCCGGGTGCAGCACAGCCTGCGCAACAATAGTTCCAGGCCAGTGCAGAGCAGTTTGGGAGTGTGGCGGACCCTGGCTCGCCAAGATGGGCGTGACGGTGCACTTATGGGAGGTGACCACTGATCCAGCTATGGCGCAGTGACAGTTTTGCTAACTTTAGACAGCGCCAGTGTGCACCAAGAGCTCACCAGCTGACAGGCATAGTGCTAGTTTGGCACACCGGTGCACCAAGATGGGTGTGGTGGTGCACTCATGGAAGGTGACCACAGATTCAGCTACCGTGCAGTGACAGTTTTGCTGACTTTAGATAGTGCGCCAAGCTCGCCAGCTGAAGGCACGTCTCAGGTTTCCAGAGTCCAGAGTATTTCAATGCAATATTCATCCATCCATCCATCATCCCCACCCTGTCAGTCAACAACCAGGCATTAGAGAGAGTTGAGTCCTTGAGATATCTTGGAACAATCATTGACTACAAACTCACCTTCCAACCAAACTGTGAATACATTTTTGCCAAATGTCAACAGCGAAACTAAGGAAACTTCGCAAACTTCAGGTTCATCAGTCAGTTCTAACTGCCTTTTACAAATGTTTCATTGAATCAATTATCACTTTCAACATCACAGCCTGGTTTGGGTCTCTATCCACCATTCATCACAATCCACTAAACAAGATAATAACTATGAGCAATAAAATAATCGGACAGGAGCAAGAACCACTCATCACCATCTACAACAGAAGGACACAACTCAAAGGTTCACAGATCACCTCAGACTCCACTCACACACTGCACAGCCAATACAGTTTGCTCCCCTCAGGTCAGAGATACAGGTCACTCATGTTCATGACCAAGACAGCCATGTCCAGTTTCGTGCCAGCATCTAAAAACTCATGAATGGCTGAGTCATCCAGATCATTTTATCTCTTCTTAAGAACATATCCGCTCTTTTATTTTTACACTCTTTTTAAAGACATCTTTTATCTATTATTTATGGTATGTGTGAGTGTATTGTATGTTGGTTATGATTGTTATGTGTGCTGTTTTGCCATGTACATGACTTTTATGTGCAACATATGCTCCAGTCACAAATGAAGTTCCTGACGGAAAAATAAAGTTCTTTGAAGTTGAAGTTGAAGTTGATACCTGATCCACCACCGATCACCTCCGGGGTGATCGGTGGTGGATCAGGTATCAACTTCAACCACCGATCACCCCGGAGGTGATCGGTGGTTGTATTTTGAAGTTTAATTTCATTAGGTATAGATTTAGGTTTTGTTTTTTTTTTTAAATCATCCTTATTTGAAACAGTATAAATAATAGAATAATAATAATAATATAATAATAATATTAATAAAAATCTTAGTTGGAAGTAACTACTTAAAAAGAAGAACATGTTACAGTAACTGAATACATTTGAGTTGTACTATTACCAAAACGGATTATTCACAACTGAATATATTTAATTATTATGAACGTTCATGTTTACAGTGTCAGTGGGGAAGTCATCTGCCGCCACCCTTGGGGTACCATTGGGAGCAGGACCAAATATTATATATATTATATCTGTGGGTGCGGGACAGAAACAGGGTTATGAAATTAAACCTAAAATAGAACCACCGATCATCTACAAACCCAAAACTAAAACAACAAAACTTAAGAACCATAAAGACTCCTCAGTGAAATCAAAACCCTGTTTAAACAAAACAAACCCAAACTGACCCAGTCAGCTGGTGTCGTGGCGTACGTCTGGATGAACATTTAAGAGAGACGAGAGGAGCTAATGGTGCAGATCTAATCAGCTGTTACATCCATCACACACCCTTTCTCCTCCATCATTCCCACTTACACCAGTGAGAGGAAAGGAGATTGAACAGAGGAGGGATGCTCCAGTGGGAGGTGGGTTTACTCCAGTCTGCGCTGCGTGCCAAACTTCCAAAAGTCGTCTGGACACACCCCATTGGAGCAGCGCAGACCAGCTGCGCCCCGCTTGCACCTGGTCTACGAAACTAGAGTGGCATGTGAACCACCAACCCTTCAGTCATTGGACGACCTGCTCTACCAACTGAACCACAGCCTCCTTAACCTTTAACCCTAACAACCTGATCTACCAACTGAACCACAGCCTCCTTAACCTTTAACCCTAACAACCTGATCTACCAACTGAACCACAGCTGCATCTAAATTGTGACTTTTTTGTCCATTTTTCATATTTTTTTTGTCCATATCTATTAAACTCAGTAACTGTGACCTGACACATTATCTACATATTATCTACACACCAACTCACTTTTAAAGACTTTAGTCGTTGGACATTTTTAAAACTTTCCTGTTTTTTTTCCAAGTTAAATCACTATTATTTAATCCATGGCAAAGAAATGTAGTTTTGCTTTTTTACTTTTACTTCAGTAAAGCAGTTCTATTTGTATTTTTCCACAGCAGTAGGTGTACTTCTGCTGTAGTACAGCATGTTAGTACTTTTACCACCTCTGTGTGAAACAAATAAAATAATTTTCGATAGTCTGCCCACATATAAAATGTGGTATTCCCCAAGGAGCTGTTGTCTGACCACTAAATATTTTAGAACTGAACATTCTATCAGTATTTTATAAATATGACTGTTGAACCTACGTCTGTGTCAAAAGGTGATGTTTGTTTTGTTATCATGGTTTTATTATTAGGCCTTCACCGCGGACAATGTCGGCGCAAGGCCTATTGAGTCTGCTGTGATGGCCAGGTGACGAAATATGCCAGGGACGCGGTCGCCAGGGACGACTCGCACCACTCACACACACTCACACATTCACGGTAGTGAGCCGTGCACAAGCACACACCGCATACTTGCTCCTGATCAGAATGAATGGGAATCTATGGGCCACGCCCACTCAGGGTCACTGACATGAGTGAAAGTGTGTCAAATGTGACGTTAACCTAACAGTAACTTGGGGAACGTAGAAAGATTTTATTTGAGGGCGAGTTCGGGGGCTCAGAAAAACACTATATTGTTCCTGCTTGTTTCTGAATTTTTCTTTATTACTATTATTATTATTATCATTATTATTATTATTAGGCCTTCGCCGCGTACCACGTCGGGCGCAAGGCCTATTGATACTGCTTGCAGTTTGTTCTGATTCAGCTCTTTGAGTTCTAATTTGACCCCTGAACATGCATGAAAACTCACCAAATTTTGCACACACCTCAGAAGTGTGAACAATTGCAAGTATTTATAGGTTTCATAAAAGTCGGTCAAGAAATGTGTCTACAGCGCCCCCTGGAAAAGGTGAAATAGTTTATATTAGGCCTGATCACGCCCTAGTGAAGTTAGAGCTATGAAAATCAGTACACATGTTCAGCATATGATGATGAACAAGACACCTAATGATGACCACGCCCATAAACCAACAGGAAGTCTGCCATATTAGATTGAAATTTGAAAAATGTTGAGTCGTCTTTTTCATTGTCATTGGAATTTATCTATCTCCTCCAATCTAGACAAGTGGGACATCAAAAGTTATCCAATTTATTTGGAAAAGTTGCAACGTTTTTGTGCTACGCTGTCGCAAAGTTTGCGAAGATTTCAGGAAAAGTTACCACTACATAAACTGCTTCAGCTCAGACATACGAACACTGATTTGACTGAAATTTGACACAGACATCTTTCTCCCAGGTCTACATCCATTTAGCTAATGACATTCTCATTTTGTACTATAGCGCCCCCTGGAAATGTACTTTTATTAAAATGGCTATATTTCAGACATACAAACACCGATTTGGCTGAAATTTGACTCCGATGTCTGGCTCCCAGGTCTACACCTGTTTGTCATATGAAATTGTTATTATACACTATAGCACCCCCTACAAAATCACCTTACTAAAATGGCTGTAGATTGGGAATACAAACACCGATTTGGCTCAAATTTGACTCAGACGTCACATGGGGAGGCAGTCACCAGGGGAGGCAGTCGTGAGGGATGACGAAGGCCTTTGAGACTGCTTGCAGTGTTAATTATCTTTTGACTTTGGAAGCAGAAAGCTGATACTTGTATAAATAAGCATTTTAATTCTAGTTTAAAGATGGGCTTCAGGGACCCTTCACTGGCCCCTGTTTTATGAACTTTGACCCTCACTTAGTTAATGTTAACTGGTTTTACATGTAAACATGTTTTGTGTTTACAACAATAATAATTCCACTTCAGTGAGTATTGATTCTTTCACTGATGTCGACTCTTTGCCTGATAAACACATTCTAAATGTAAGTTGACTCACTATGCGCTAAGATTTAACATTAACTGGAACTGAGTTCACAATTACAGTCAATGTCATAGTTACAGTACCCTGTCTGTCCCCCAAAACACAGTCACACATGAATCATCATTACACCACACATTTACCTTGACTTTTTTTAGCCACATAATGTTCATGTAATGTCACAATAAAGTTTATTGTATTTTTTTTATATCCATCTATTGATGTGTGTTAGTGTATATATATATATGTGTGTGTGTGTGTGTGTGTGTGTGTGTTATAGGTGTGTTTTACTGTAGAACTCTTCATCCACTCTAGTTACATGTTAGTTGTGTGAACAGAAGAAATCATATATATATATATATATATATATATATATATATATATATATATATATTGTGGTGTTAGTTCTCACCTCTCTGGTGAACAGTATGGCAGTATCATAGTGCTCTGGATGCCTCTGGCTTGGAGGATTAAAAAGTTGCTGCCACGAGCAGAAGTTCCTTAAGGCCACACCTCCATTGTTGGAAACTTCTGGCCCAACCTCCTCATCCTCCACCACCAACATCTTTACCACCACCATGTTCACTGAGTTCTTTATGCTGGGGTGTTTGTACAGTTGTGCAGCCATTGACATCAGAGTCAGGATATAATGCTATGAAAGAGCAAAGACATGGTACAACATTATGTTACATTAAATATAATAAGAACATTATGTTACATTAAATATAATGAAAAACAACATTTTGTTACATTAAATATAATGAAAAACAACATTATGTTACATTAAATATAATGAAAACAACATTATCTTACATTAAATATAATAAAAAAACATTTTTTATTCTTTATTGTGGGGTATCGTCATTTATAAATGACTTCGTCCCATTAGGATATATATTTTTATATTTTTCATGAATTCTTAATGTAAAAAACAATTGATAAAACAATGTCTTCATTATCCATGACCATATTTGATTAAAACACTTGCAACATTTCATTTCAAAATGACTCTAAAATCCTAAAAATATTCACGTGAATTCTGAAAAGTTGATGAATACCAGGTTGAATGGACGACTACAAATTAAATGTGGTTCAAGAGGCGACAATTAAGTTACTATTTTCTGAGTGAAGTAGGATTTTTTTAAACTTTTAAACTGATTTAAAGAAGGTTTGTCAACGTATTCATATGAAATAACTGACATAATTTAAAAAGCAGTTTAGTCTACTTAGCAATATTATTTTATTAGTGATTTGTGTTTTATATTTTAAAAATTGACTTATTTTGACACTACTCATACATGTGACCAAACATGTGATCTTGTTTCCTGTCCTTCCTTTGCTGCATCACATGACATCAGGATTTTAAATAATATTTGATTTTATTGGTTAGACTGGATTTTAGGTGAATATGTATGGTGCAAAATGATTGGTTACAGGCTTGTGTTATTTTTTAAAGCTGTTCTTTAAGCATGATTTGTAAATGACTTTGTCCCATAGAGGGTTAAATCAAAATCTGACCCTAACAAATATTATCACTAAGTATGATGTGTGGAAGCAACTGAAGGAACTAAGTACAAGTACAGTCCAGTTCACCTTTCCTTTCCTTTCCTTTATTTTTCTGACATTTTACTTTTACTTCCTACATTTGATCATACATATTTGTACTTTATACTCTTTACATTCTCAGAATAGATTAATTGCTTTTTGAAACTAAACTAATGTGACAGTATGAAACGTAATAAATCAGAAATATTGAGTTTTTATCTCATAATTTTTACTTCACTTAATGCACCTTATAGATGAAAAACCGTCATAAAACCATTAATTAACAGTCCACCTTATAGTCCAGTCCACCTTATAGTCCAGTGTACCTTGTAGTCTAGTCCACCTTATAGTCCAGTGTACCTTATAGTCAAGTCCACCTTATAGTCCAGTGTACCTTATAGTCCAGTGTACCTTATAGTCCAGTGCACCTAATAGTCCAGTTCACCTTCGAGTCCAGTCTACCTTATAGTCCAGTGCACCTTATAGTCCAGTGTACCTTATAGTCCACTCCACCTTATAGTCCAGTGTACCTTATAGTCAAGTCCACCTTATAGTCCAGTGTACCTTGTAGTCCAGTGTACCTTATAGTCCAGTGTACCTTATAGTCCAGTGCACCTAATAGTCCAGTTCACCTTCGAGTCCAGTCTACCTTATAGTCCAGTGCACCTTATAGTCCAGTGTACCTTATAGTCCACTCCACCTTATAGCCCTGTCCACCTTATAGTCCAGTGCACCTTATAGTCCAGTTCACCTTCGAGTCCAGTTCACCTTATAGTCCAGTTCAGCCATTAGTCCAGTCCACCTTATAGTCCAGTCCACCTTATAGTCTAGTGTACCTTATAGTCCAGTGTACCTTATAGTCCAGTGTACCTTATAGTCCAGTGCACCTTATAGTTCAGTCCAGCTTATAGTCCAGTCCACCTTATAGTCCAGTGCACCTTATAGTCCAGTGTACCTTATAGTCCAGTTCACCTTATAGTCCAGTGCACCTTATAGTCCACTTCACCTTAGAGTCCAGTTCACCTGATAGTCCAGTCCACCTTATAGTCAACTTCACCTTGTAGTCCAGTTCACCTTATAGTACAGCCCATCTTATAGCCCAGTTCACCTTATAGTCCACTTCACCTTATAGTCCAGTCCACCTTATAGTCCAGTTCACCTTATAGTCCAGTCTATTTTATAATCCAGTGCACCTTATAGTCCAGTTCACCTTATAGTCCAGTTCACCCAATAGTCCAGTCCACCTTACAGTCCAGTGCACCTTATAGTCGAGCCCACCTTATAGTCTAGTGCACCTTATAGTCCAGTGCACTTATAGTCCAGTGTACCTTATAGTACAGTCCACCTTATAGTCCAGTTCACCTTATAGACAAGTTCACCTTATAGTCCAGTGCATTTTATAGTCCAGTTCACCTTATAATCCAGTTCACCTTATAGTCCAGTGCACATTATAGCCCAGTTCAATTTATAGTCCAGTACACCTTATGGTCCAGTTCACTTTATAATCCAGTGCACCTTATAGTCCAGTACACCTTATAGTCCAGTCCACCTTATAGTCCAGTTCACCTTGTAGTCCAGTTCACCTTATAGTTCAGTCCACCTTATAGTCCAGTGTCCCTTATAGTTCAGTCCAGCTTATAGTCCAGTCCACCTTATAGTCCAGTGCACCTTATAGTCCAGTGTACCTTATAGTCCAGTCCACCTTATAGTCCAGTTCACTTTATAATCCAGTGCACCTTATAGTCCAGTGTACCTTATAGTCCAGTCCATCTCATAGTCCAGTCCACCTTATAGTCCAGTCCACCTTATAGTCCAGTGCACCTTATAGTCTAGTTCACCTTATAGTACAGCCCATCTTATAGCCCAGTTCACCTTATAGTCCACTTCACCTTATAGTCCAGTCCACCTTATAGTCCAGTTCACCTTATAGTCCAGTCTATTTTATAATCCAGTGCACCTTATAGTCCAGTTCACCTTATAGTCCAGTTCACCCAATAGTCCAGTCCACCTTACAGTCCAGTGCACCTTATAGTCGAGTCCACCTTATAGTCTAGTGCACCTTATAGTCCAGTGCACTTATAGTCCAGTGTACCTTATAGTACAGTCCGCCTTATAGTCCAGTTCACCTTATAGACAAGTTCACCTTATAGTCCAGTGCATTTTATAGTCCAGTTCACCTTATAATCCAGTTCACCTTATAGTCCAGTGCACATTATAGCCCAGTTCAATTTATAGTCCAGTACACCTTATGGTCCAGTTCACTTTATAATCCAGTGCACCTTATAGTCCAGTACACATTATAGTCCAGTTCACCTTGTAGTCCAGTTCACCTTATAGTTCAATCCATCTTGTACTGCAGTTCACCTTATAGTCCAGTGCAATTTATAATCCAGTTCACCTTATAGTCCAGTCCACCTTATAGTCCACCTTATAGTCAAGTTCAATTTATAGCCCAGTGAAGTTTATAGCCCAGTTCAACTTATAGTCCAGTCCACCTTATAGTCCAGTTCACCTTATAGTCCAGTGACCCTTACAGTTCAGTCCACCTTATAGTCCAGTGCACCTTATAGTCCAGTTCACCTTCGAGTCTAGTGTACCTTATAGTCCAGTGTGCCTTATAGTCCAGTTCACATTATAGTCCAGTCCACCTTATAGTCCACTTCACCTTATAGTCCAGTCCACCTTATAGTCCAGTGTCCCTTATAGTCCAGTGCATCTTATAGTCCAGTTCACCTTATAATCCAGTTCACCTTATAATCCAGTGCACCTTATAGTCCAGTCCATTCTATAGTCCAGTTCACCTTATAGTCCAGTGCAATTTATAATCCAGTTCACCTTATTGTCCAGTGCACCTTATAGTCCAGTTCACCTTATAATCCAGTGCACCTTATAGTCCAGTCCATTTTATAGTCCAGTTCACCTTATAGTCCAGTGCAATTTATAATCCAGTTCACCTTATAGTCCAGTCCACCTTATAGTGCACCTTATAGTCAAGTTCGCCTTATAGTCCAGTGCATTTTATAGTCCAGTCCACTTTATAATCCAGTCCACCTTATAGTCCAGTGTACCTTATAGTCCAGTTCACCTTATAATCAAGTTCACTTTATAATCCAGTGCACCTCATAGTTCAGTCCACCTTATACTCCAGTGTAACTTATAGTCCAGTGTACCTTTTAGTCCGGTCCACCTTACAGTCCAGTGCACCTTATAGTCCAATGCGCCTTATAGCCCAGTTCACCTTATAGTCCAGTCCACCTTATAGTCCAGTTCACCTCATGGTCCAGTGCAACTTATAGTCCAGTTCACCTTCGAGTCTAGTGTACCTTATAGTCCAGTGCACCTTATAGTTCAGTTCACCTTATAGTCCAGTTCACCTTATAGTCCAGTCCACCTTATACTCCACTTCACCTCATAGTCCAGTCCACCTTATAGTCCAGTGCACCTTATAGTCTAGTTCACCTTATAGTCCAGTCCACCTTATAGTTCAGCCCACCTTATAGTCCAGTGCACCTTATAGTCCAGTCCACCTTATAGTTCAGTCCACCTTATAGTCCAGTGCACTTTATAGTTCAGTCCACCTTATAGTCCAGTGCACCTTATAGTCCAGTCCACCTTATAGTTCAGTCCACCTTATAGTCCAGTAAATACATTAATTCCATCATGTGTTTCAGTCTAATACAGTGATTGACTGTAAACTATTGGGGCAGGGTCCTATATGGACATCGCTAAGAACACAGTAATGGTCTTTACTGTCTTTGTGTTTTATTTTCCTAGTTACTTGAACAGTTACTCAGCAATTTTCTCCAAAACGACAGACATTTCAGATGAGATATTTCATTACATGACAAAGAATGATTTGGATGTTGAAAAAAACTCACAATAACTCATTTTCACCAAACATGCAGTTACTATCTTTTTACTTTGTAGGACAGTACTGTAGTGATTAGCAATTATTGAAGTCTAACATCATGTAAATGTTTTTCACTTCTATAGTTGTGTTCTACCTTCATGGTTCAAAGCTCTTTACATTAGCCTCACATTCACCCATTCACACACACTCATACACCAGGAGGTTTCGAAGGTTCTGTCAGTCCTACTGGGAGACTAACAAAAGGTTCAGTTCAGCCCAAGGACACTGGCCACTGTGGACATGTAGACACTTCAACATGTGGACAGCCAGAGACGGGACGCAAACCACCAACCTTTCGGTAATTGGACGACCCACTCTACCATCCAAACCGTCATCATCATGTGTATTTGTACTTTTACTGTGTGGCTCCACATTGGTTATAAACATGTCATGTGATCTTTTCCAGTGTCACCAAAACACTGTACTTTAGTCAACAGTTAATGAATAAGAGTAAGTGGATGTGGTGAATTGTTCCATCAGCCTTCCTTCAGATGTTTCTCGGAAGGGATTGTTCTTGTATAAAAGGTTTTTTCCACATGTGCAGTGCATACACCCACATGCTGATTTAATCCAGTGGCCCTCAAACTAAAACCATCAGTGCCAATAAAAAAAACTATAACAGTGGAATAACTTAGTCAGTCATGAATGTACAGATACACTGAGAAAACTAAAATATTGAAAAAATCTTCCTCAATTGTGACTTTTTATCTCATGATTTTGAATTTTTATCTAATTATTTTGACTTTTTATCTCATATATTTGACTTTTTATCTCATAATTTAGGTTCCTTTAATCTCATAATTTCAACATTTTAATCTCATACTTTTGACTTTTTATGGTCACATATTAAAAAATATCTAGTTGAGTGAACCAAAACAAATTGCATAGCATTAGGGTTATTTAAATTTATTTGATTCACTCAACGAGGTTAGAGCAAAAAAAGTCAATTTACAAGTCAAGTATAATAGCATGAACAAACTGAAATAAATGTGAAATGTTAACATTATTAGTTTTTAGTTTGTCATTTATGTGCTTATATTATAACTTAGAAATACACAAAATGTTTAGTAATAGGTGGAATATGTGATCCTCCATCACAAAACCAGTGGTTCAGTCTCACAGCAGTATTTCTCAAATACATTATATGGGTCAAAATGATCAAACTTGAAGTTTATACATAACATCCAAGCAAAATGTCTCCTGAACACTTCTAACTATGAGTTTTTGTTAAATTCCTACCGTAAGTGCTTCAAATCATGTCTTTTAGGAAGGACAACAATGGCGTCATTAAATGGAATCAGTTCCCATTAATATTAAAGAGGTCGAAACAGTCTCTCCATTTAAAATTAGGTTGAAAACATTCCTGTTTAATAAAAACTATGGTCAGGTTAGTTAAAAACAGACTGAAGTCACAGTTCAGTCTAAGCTGCACGAGGAGATAGAATGATGGAGGAAGTACAGACACTGAGTCCTTTATCTCTCTTCCCTGTCTATATTTGTCATTTCTATAACCTATCTTACATACCAAGTCTGTTCATGTTTAGTCACCTGGTGTCCCCTGTCTTTGCCTCCACCCCCCTCTGGGGGTGTGGTAGCTCTCTCAGCAGTGTCATGAACTGTCTTCTGTCAGAAGAGATATCCTTAGTTTGGTTCAGGCTAAACCCAAGTTTAATAATTGTGATGGATGATAGAAGTAGGAGAGTTTTCACATAAAACACAATGTATTCAACTCTAATTAAACTCACATTTTATAAAACACGTTGGAATTGTACAATAAGAGATAGAATGGACACTCAACCTGTTTACATGGGAGTTTTAATTCCTGTTTAATTCCAAATAAAGTCACTGGTTTATTTCAATAAAAAGCAGCAAAATAAAGTATTTGATTGAAGCATCGAAAGAATTAAATATAACATTTATTATCTGTTGTAACATGTTGACAGTTGCAACCATAGACATATATACATATATATATATATATATATATATATATATATATATATATATATATATATATATATATATATATATACACACACAACATATAGACATACAGTATATACATGTATATATGTCTATCAGTGATGCATGGGCTGAGCGGTCACCTGCAGTTATGGGCCATTGAAAAATATTTTTAACAATACAGGGGTTGTGGTCGGTCAATCGTTTGTTGTTTGAGATAAACGTTAAAATAACCTGGTAAATACACTTAATAAATGAAATTCTGTGAAGGTGTCGTACATCGTGGTCATTATCCTACAGTATGGAGGGAGCAAGAGAGAAAATAAAATTGGGAGAGTGGAAGCTCCAGAAACATCCAAACAAAAAAAGTAAGGTTTGGGACACATTGGCTGAGATTTGGTGGATGATGAGCGGCTCCCAGTGTTTTCGTTTCCATGGAAACCAGGTTCAAATGTGTCTTAACAGATTGTCAACCCCTGGTTTAGATGCTGTGTTAGCGTTGATAACTTTTTAATGATGAAGCAGAGCAAACATATTTTATAAACATCTTACTTTACAATGACATGGAATTTTAACGCAGAAATAAATGCAGGTATGTGAGTAAGGTCAAAGGTCAGTTGATGTTCAAGTACGTGAGTAAGGTCATTGGGCAGCTGTGGCTCAGTTGGTAGAGCCAGGTTGGCGGTTCATGTCCCTGCTCTGGCTGTCCACATGTCCAAGTGTCCTTGGGCAAAGACACTGAACCTGACTTAGTCTCCCAGTAGGACTGACAGAACCTTAGAAACCTACTGGTGTATGAGTGTGTGTGAATGGGTGAATGTGAGGCTAATGTAAAGAGCTTTGAACACCATGAAGGTGGAAACGAACTATAGAAGTGAAGAACATTTAAGGTCATGTGATGTTCAGGTATGTGAGTAAGGTCAAAGGTCCAGAAGTGGGTCGGGTATGTCCTTTTTAAATATAAATATAAATATATTGCAGGCAGGTTACTTAAAAAGCGGTCGTTTGCAGGTCATTTATACATCGACCCACGCATCACTGATGTCTATGTTTGCAATGAAAGCAAAACAGGAAGTGGACACAATTGTTTTCTTCTGGTAGATGTCAAGACAAGAATGAACATGTCCATGTAAACACAAATGAAATAGCTTTAATTCTGAATGAGTTTATTCAGAATAAATCATTCAGAATTACAAACACCATGTAAACGTCTCCATAGATGATGCTGCATGACAACTTGTGACCAACTCCAGAGGAATGTTCTTTAACATTTCTTACATTTCTGTTGCCTGAGCTGTTTTTCAGTCTGTGGAAAACATGAAGCCCATGGTTTCCCTCCCAGACTGTTTGACAAAACATGTTTTATGAAGCAACAGGAGACAAACAATCCTTCTACAAAACATTAACCATGAATTATAGAGTAATTAAAGAGGATTAAAAAAAACATCCTTTGTTTATGGGAGAGTCTGATTTAAACTGCAACATAATGATATATAATAATATACTGTATGTGTACAATATCACTATAATAATATACTGTATGTGTACAATATTATTATAATAATATACTGTATGTGTACAATATTACTGTAATAATATACTGTATGTGTACAATATTACTGTAATAATATACTGTATGTGTACAATATTATTATAATAATATACTGTATGTGTACAATATTACTGTAATAATATACTGTATGTGTACAATATTACTAATAATATACTGTATGTGTACAATATTACTAATAATATACTGTATGTGTACAATATCACTATAATAATATACTGCATGTGTACAATATTATTATAATAATATACTGTATGTGTACAATATTATTATAATAATATACTGTATGTGTACAATATTATTATAATAATATACTGTATGTGTACAATATTACTGTAATAATATACTGTATGTGTACAATATTACTGTAATAATATACTGTATGTGTACAATATTATTATAATAATATACTGTATGTGTACAATATTACTGTAATAATATACTGTATGTGTACAATATTACTAATAATATACTGTATGTGTACAATATTACTAATAATATACTGTATGTGTACAATATCACTATAATAATATACTGCATGTGTACAATATTATTATAATAATATACTGTATGTGTACAATATTATTATAATAATATACTGCATGTGTACAATATTACTGTAATAATATACTGTATGTGTACAATATTACTGTAATAATATACTGTATGTGTACAATATTACTAATAATATACTGTATGTGTACAATATTACTGTAATAATATACTGTATGTGTACAATATTACTAATAATATACTGTATGTGTACAATATTACTATAATAATATACCGTATGTGTACAATATTACTAATAATATACTGTATGTGTACAATGTTACTATAATAATATACTGTATGTGTACAATATTACTGTAATAATATACTGTATGTGTACAATATTACTAATAATATACTGTATGTGTACAATATTACTATAATAATATACTGTATGTCTACAATATTACTAATAATATACTGTATGTGTACAATGTTACTATAATAATATACCGTATGTGTACAATATTACTAATAATATACTGTATGTGTACAATGTTACTATAATAATATACCGTATGTGTACAATATTACTAATAATATACTGTATGTGTACAATATTACTATAATAATATACTGTATGTCTACAATATTACTAATAATATACTGTATGTGTACAATGTTACTATAATAATATACCGTATGTGTACAATATTACTAATAATATACTGTATGTGTACAATATTACTATAACCTTCAACTGTGATACCTATAGTATCATTCAGTAGTAGTAGTATTACTGCAGTATTTATGTTATGACTATAGTATTATTCAGTAGTAGTAGTATTACTGCAGTATTTATGTTATAACTCTAGTATCATTCAGTAGTAGTAGTAGTAATACTGCAGTATTTACGTTATAATTATAGTATTATTCAGTAGTAGTAGTAAAGTAAAATATCTTTAGTTAATGTTTGTCTTGTGTGTGTGTGTGTGTGTGTGTGTGTGTGTGTGTGTGTGTGTGTGTGTGTGTGTGTGTGTGTGTGTGTGTGTGTGTGTGGTGTGTGTGTGTGTGTGTGTGTGTGTGTGTGTGTGTGTGTGTGTGTGTGTGTGTGTGTGTGTGTGTGTGTGTGTGTGAGTGTGTGTGTGTGTGTGTGTGTGTGTGTGTGTGTGTGTGTGTGTGTGTGTGTGTGTCAGGAACAGAAGAGTGTTTGTTTTCTGACCTTTATTTCATCTCCATAGAAGTGGCTCATGCTTGGGTCTGCCACCACCAGAGTCTCTATAAACCGTGGAGCAGAAACAAAGCGTCTCCTGCGTGCGTCACTGTGTCCGTGCGTAAAACTTTCCTCTTTGTGCTCCACAGTCTGATCAAACTGAAGGCTGAGGTCGGTCCTCTGGGTCAGTGTCCTCCTCTTGATGACATGCAGCTGTTCGGCAGACTCTGGCCCCAGGCTGTTCACTACTTTGGGTTGAATTAAATACTCTTTTCCCTCCGTTATGAAGGAACCATAGATACCGGAGCACAGACTGACAGCCACCACCGAGTTTGGATCATCATCTACATTCCCAGAGTAGAAACAGCTCCTCAGATGTCCTTCATTATCCTTAGTCTGGTTGATTGATGTTTGCAGATCCACGTCCACGCCAGCTTTACCACTTAATGCCTGGATGCGCTGTATAGTGAAGTAAGGCGAAATAAAAGTGGTATCTGGGAAAAGACTTAGAGTCAAGTACTGTCCAAATGCACTGAGGATAAACCTGGGCTGTCCTTCACTTCTTTTCCAAAAGCGGCTGCTGGTTCTTCCATTTATCCGAACAGGTACAACATCCTCTGATTCAAACGGGGCACAAAATGCCGCGTTCATTATGCACGTGGATAGAAAGATTAAAACCATAGTGGAACACATCTTCTGTAATGGAAAAGTGCACTCACAGTGGTGAAAAAAAAAGAAGAAAAGTGTTTGAAGTCCTCTATTCTGTAGCTTGTAGCTCTTCGGTCTTCAGTGACTAATGTAACTTCTAGAATCAGCTTCTATTGTTCCACTGCTGTAAAGAAAACTATGTCTGGAATTTAATGTCAGTCTGTGCCCTAACCAAGCTATGTGTTGTTGAAGCTACCACTCACCAGTGAAGCTGTAGTCTGGACATATCAGGGGTATTTATACTTTCCGCTCTTCCCTGGACACGAGGGGGTTTATTTTTGATATCCTCCGTTGCTGGAAATTCTCCTCCCACTCGCACTTCATGCGAAACTCGCGGATAAAATATGTCCAATGAGAATAAGCCGACACGCCCCCTTCTGAAACAGCTCGACAACGGTGCTCCTATTATTAACCCACCCTGCTGCATGACATGTATACTACACATAGCTGGAAGTCCACTACTGCACTTATGTGGGAGTTGTGTGTGAGTGGCAGACTCCCACAGAGCCCCCACCCCCACCCCCCAGGTCTATCTGCTTTATCTGTACACAAAGGTCCACTGCTGGGAAGACACAGCACACTGCACTGAAAAAAATAAAACACGCCATCAACTTAACAATTCTACTTCAACTTTGACTTTTTATCTCATCGTTTTAGGGGTGGCACGGTGTTGCAGTGATTAACACAGTGGTGCAGTGGTTAACAAGGTGGTGCAGTGGTTAACAGGGTGGTGCAGTAGTTAACAAGGTGGTGCAGTGGTTAACACAGTGGTGCAGTAGTTAACACGGTGGTGCAGTAGTTAACACGGTGGTGCAGTGGTTAACACAGTGGTGCAGTAGTTAACACGGTGGTGCAGTAGTTAACACGGTGGTGCAGTGGTTAACACAGTGGTGCAGTAGTTAACACGGTGGTGCAGTAGTTAACACGGTGGTGCAGTGGTTAACACGGTGGTGCAGTGGTTAACACGGTGGTGCAGTGGTTAACAAGGTGGTGCAGTGGTTAACAGGGTGGTGCAGTGGTTAACACGGTGGTGCAGTGGTTAACAAGGCGGTGCAGTAGTTAACAAGGCGGTGCAGTGGTTAACACGGCGGTGCAGTAGTTAACACGGTGGTGCAGTGGTTAACAAGGTGGTGCAGTGGTTAACAAGGTGGTGCAGTGGTTAACAAGGTGGTGCAGTAGTTAACACGGTGGTGCAGTGGTTAACACGGTGATGCAGTTGTTAACACGGTGGTGCAGTGGTTAACAAGGTGGTGCAGTGGTTAACACGGTGGTGCAGTGGTTAATAAGGTGGTGCAGTAGTTAACAAGGTGGTGCAGTGGTTAACATGGTGGTGCAGTGGTTAACACTCGTGCCTCACAGACAGAAGGTTATTGGTTCTATTCCCACACCAGACCTTTCTGTGTGGAGTTTACATGTCCTCGTGTCTGCATGGGTTTTCTCCAGGTACTCTGGCTCCTCCCACCATCTAAACACATGGACTGATAGGTTAACTGGGCGGCTGTGGCTCAGTTGGCCCAACGACTGAGAGATTCCGGTTCACGTCCCGGCTCTGGCTGTCAAAATGACAAGGTGTCCTTGGGCAAGACACTGAACCCTGACTTAGACTCCCAGTAGGACTGACGTTAGACCTTAGAAACCTACTGGTGTGAATGTGAAGCTAATGTAAAGCACTTTGAGCACCATGAATGTGGAAAAGAAATATATAACTGCAGAACATTTAACTAGTTAACTGGTTAACTGGTTAATCTAAATCACCCATAGGTGTGAATGTGACAGTGATTGTTTGTCTATATATGTTCAGTCCTGAGATGAACTGGAGACTCGTACAGGGTGACCTCTGACCCCGCCTTCACATATTGTAGCTGGATTAGGCCCCCAGTGACCCCTGTGACCCCAGTGAGGATAAAGTGGGTTCAGATGACGAGAGACAAGATCTCATCATTTTGACTTTTTATGGTCACACATGAAAAAATCTAGTTGAGTGAACCAAATTAAATTGCATAGGGTTAGGGTTAGGTATTTTAATTTGATTTAATTTGATTCACTCAACTAGATGTTTTTATGAGTGACCTGTTGAAGAAGAATGTTGTTCAATGTTTGACTTTTTTCAGTGTGTCTATGGGCTTTAGAAATGACTGTCACCTTGAACACTGCTGACATATGTGGACGTTAGAGAATTAACCTGAATGAAAGGATTTACCTGGAAAATATTTAATGAACAAAGAATACAAAGAACAAATTTCAAATACAAAGAACTCTCAATAGTTACCTACATAGAATTTACAAGAGTTTTTACTTAAGCAAGTTTGATGCATCTTGTGAAGCAGAGATGGTCAAAGTACTCACAGTCTGTACTACAGTAGAAGTACAGCTGCTGGTGTGAAAAAATACTCTGGTAAAAGTACAAATACTGATTGAACTCTTTTACTGAAGTAAAAGTACAACGAATGAACTGTAGTAAAATAAAATGTAAAACTGCATTATTGTCATTGAAAAATTAATAGTTTAGTCATAATGTTTTCAAAAGTATCCCAAAAAATACATCCCTTAAAAGTGAGTTAGTGTGTAGATGATGTGTTCTGAGTTTAGTGAATATGGACAGAACATATAAGAAACATGGGAACACAAAGGTCATCATTTTGCAATTTAAAAAAAGCAGAATAGAGATAGAAAGTCAAAATTATGAGATAAAAAGTCATAAATATGAAATAAGAAATGTACAATTATGAAATAAAAGCCAGAATTATGATTTATAAATTCACAGTTTCTATCCCCCACTGATTTACTTCTGAAGTTTTATACTGTTACATGTGTTTAGTTTGAAAAAGTAATGAGTGTATTCTGAGAATGTAAAGAGTATAAAGTACATATATTTATATAAATGTAAAGAGTATAAAGTACATATATTTATATAAATGTAAAGAGTATAAAGTACAGATATTTATATAAATGTAAAGAGTATAAAGTACATATATTTATATAAATGTAAAGAGTATAAAGTACAGATATTTATATAAATGTAAAGAGTATAAAGTACATATATTTATATAAATGTAAAGAGTATAAAGTACAGATATTTATATAAATGTAAAGAGTATAAAGTACATATATTTATATAAATGTAAAGAGTATAAAGTACAGATATTTATATAAATGTAAAGAGTATAAAGTACATATATTTATATAAGTGTAAAGAGTATAAAGTACAGATATTTATATAAATGTAAAGAGTATAAAGTACATATATTTATATAAATGTAAAGAGTATAAAGTACATATATTTATATAAATGTAAAGAGTATAAAGTACATATATTTATATAAATGTAAAGAGTATAAAGTACATATATTTATATAAATG